>LFIW01002502.1:0-11503 GCA_001625285.1 Colletotrichum incanum | reverse complement strand
GTTCCGGGTCGGACTTGTGGTCATTGCGGGTAAAGTGGATGATGGCCGTCTTCTCGGCCTCGAACGTCGCGCCGCTCCTCCTTTCCCAGTCGATTGCGTCTCGTATGATCGATTCGATGCCTTTGCGGTTATCTTGAGCCGTCTTCCCCGTGACCCAAGCTGTAAAGTCGTCGACAAAGGCCATCGCTCCTCCGTTGCTGTCAATGCGTCTCTGCACTAGATCTGCGTTGAAGAAGAGGAACAGTATCGGGGACAATGGTGACCCCTGAGGAAGGCCCGCTTGGGGTAGGCTTCGCGATTCAGACGACTGCCCGTTGATTTGGATCGTTGCCGTGCGGTCGGAGCAAAAGGCCGATACCCACTGGAGCACGTCATCCGGGATGCCTCGCGCTTTCATTCTTTGGACCAGCCTTTCCTTACACACTCCATTGTACGCCCCTTTCACGTCAAAGCTGACGAGGCTGAGAACACGGTGGCCTCGCCATGCCGTGTAAACCTGCTCTTGGAGGAGCAAGAGCGCTTGCTCGGCCGATCGTTGTTTTCGAGCTCCGAAGTGGTTGGTCGGCAGCAGACCATAGAGTTCGACAACATGTGATATCCTTTCCGCCACCACCGACTCCAGCACCTTACCCAATGTGGCCAGCAGCGAGATCGGCCGCCATGCTTTTGCCAGCGTGTAGTTATCTTTGCCCGGTTTCTTGAGCGGTATGATCTTTGCATGTCTCCACTGGTGGGGCAGTTTTCCTTCTTCCAGCGATGCCCGAAAGATCGACAAGACCCAGTCCCGCACCACCGGCCAGATCTGCTTCCAGACCACCGCTGGGAGCCCGTCTTCGCCGGGTGCCTTCCGCGACTTTGTCGCGAATAGCTGGCGTTCCACTTCTTCCATCGTAATAGGCGGCATCTCCACCGCAGCTCTCTGCGGTCTGTCTCCCTCCTCGTCAATGTCTTCGGGGAGGGCGGGGAAGAAGGTGGTGAGTAGTTCTTCTGCTTGTTCTGTGTGGTTCGTCGTCGTTGTTTTGTCTGCCCTGACCAGCTGCGGCAGCTTGCCGAAAGCCTCCTCATCGCCTGCTTTCAGGTACTTAGCAGCCTTCCATATGTTGTCGTTGTCCGCTAGGAACTCATTCCAGTGCTTTCTCTTTTGCTGACGGATCGCGTCGTGGTACTGTTTCGATGCCGCCTTCGCCTTTTCTTCCAGGTCCGCCATGGCTCGTCCCGCCCGCCTTTCTGCACGCGCTCGGTTTCTCCAGTACGTGTAGATTCGACGAAGCTGTGTCAGGTCGGTCGTCCACCACCGTTTCGAGTACGGCGACGGCTTGGCCTTCGGTGTCAGGGCGTGGATCGCCTCCGTTACCACCGCCATCAGTCTGTCCGTCTTTTGTTGCACCGTTCCTTCGCCAGGTGTCGTTTCCAGCGCTCTCTCGATCCTGGCGTTAATCTCTTTCCAGGGCGCGTTCTTGAAGAGCAGGCGCTCCCGCGGTGCCGGTGTAGGAATCGAGACGTCGAAAATCGTCTCAATGGCCCTGTGATCCGACCCATGGTCCGTCTCGTGGATCGCACACTTGATCAGCGAGTTCGTCGGATCTTCAGAAGCCAAGACGAGATCGATGGTCGACTGGTGCTCCCCTCTCTGCCACGTCTTCGTGCCACGCGGTAGTAGACTACTGAGGCCGAACTCGTTCATGAGGTCGATGATCGGGTCCGCCTCGCCCTGCCTGACCATCGATATCTCGTCTCCTCCCCAGAGCTGGTCGTGTCGGTTGAAGTCGCCCGCAATGACCACATCCACTACCCTGTCCGCTCGCTGTCTAGTGTCCAGCACGATCTGTCGCAACTTGTCACATATGCTCCGTAGAGCATGGCTTTCACCTCCCGGCACGTATACCGACGCCACCACCACCAGCCGCTCCTCGAGCCGGACAACGGCCGCCGTCACGTCGGGCGACTCCACCAGTATCTGTTCCGCTTCCACCTCCTTATTCACCCACAACATGCTCCTGATCGCCCATCTACCCTCCCTACACGTCGACGGGACCATCTTCGTCCACCCCTGGTGTCCCATTGGGGTCGTCAGGAGGCGGTCTTGGATGACCCTCGCCTGCGGCTCCTGGATCGCCAACACCGTCGCATCCCGAATTGCTTCGTCGTTCATCAAGCTCTCGTGTATTTCGCCCCGTTTCATCACGTTAAGTTGCATCATCTGGAACCTTTTACTCATGTCGCGCGGGGTACAGTCTCCTGCAGTTTCTGCTGAACGATTCATGCGGCCCTCCGCACGGAACGCACTTCAGGATCGTCGCACTGCACTCGTGATGGCTGTGCCCTTCTGCAGCACATCTCGCACATACCTTGGGCTTGTTGCATTGGTAGGCCTTGTGGTCGGTAATTTCTTGACAGTTGTAGCACTGATTCGTTCGTTCTCGGCGCTCGAAGGGCCTCGTATAGCCAGACTCTCCTCCCGCGTGGAAGAAGCCTTCGCCGAGCAGCCGGCGTGCATCCGCCGCTTTCCTGAGATACACTACCATCGATCCATACGCCTTCGCAACGTTTCTGTCGCTAAGCCACGCTACCTTCGCAACCGAGGCGTCGTTCTCCACGCCAAAAGCCTCCGCTGCTCCGGCGCGGACGTCTCCATCGTCGTTCAGCACAGCTGTGCGGTTGACACTATCCACTCTGATTGGGTAAACATCGTCTCGAAGAATCCGGGCTCCTCGCGCCAGGTTCGCTTCCACCACTCGTTTCACCATCGCGTGTTCATCGTCGTTTCTGCAAGCAATCCTGATGCGATGGGGGTTCCTAGGGTCCTTCGTCACTGCTCGGCACCGCCAGGACCCGGCCTCGCCTTCTCCAGAACGGATCTGGCTCTCCACCATCGTTCGGATTGAGCCGACCGACACTTGCTCGGCGGCTTCGCTTTCGGCATGGGATGTATCGATTGTGCAGTACGGCGTGTCGGAGAAGTTGGACGGCGTCGTGTTAAAGGACGAGAGCGTTCGGAGGTTAGTCGGTTGGGATGACGGGGCTGATCGCGCAACGTCGGCGTACGACATGGAGGGGGATTGTGTGGCGTTTGTCGCGATAGTTTCGAGTTGCTCACGGACCAGCTTCAGTTCTTCGCGGGATTGCTTCAGTTCTTCGTTCATCTGTTTCGTGGTTTCATCCATCTTCGAGCTCAAGTCGCGTATCATTTCGTCCTGTTTCTGCACCACCTCCATTTGCCGCTTGAGTGCTTCCTTCAGCCATTGGGACTCTTTGCGGGATTCACCCAGCATCTCCAAAGCCTTCTGGAGCATTGCCCGGCCATCGTTGCTTCCGATACTTCCGCCGCCGCCATTGCTTCGTCTGATGTCGCTCGCTCGTTCCGCCGTTCCTTCAATTGATGCTGATCGCGTCGTGTTCCGGGTCGTTCTCTTCGGTTCCTGCGCTGCCTCTTTGTCCTGTCGAGTCGTGGTTCGAATTTTGATGGTCGGCTTCGCAACTCGAATCGGGCGCTTTGGCGTCGAAAAGGGGGCGTCATCCGGTTCCACCACAATCTCGGCCTCCATTGGTTCCGCCATGACGGGAGGCTAAGATACCTCCACTCACACCACCAACCTTTCTTAAACAGTAAACCAACGACAAGACTGAGTTGAGAGTTCCCACGGTTTTTTTTTTTTTTTTTTTTTCCTTAGCCCGAATACCCATTTTCACAGTAAGTACAGCTATGTGCGAAAATAATGTCCGGTTGAAATAAACTCTTTTAATTCTCTTGGCGCACAGACATGTTCCTTACAGTGTGAAAACTCTTGATCTCACACATAGTACTGCCATGGGTACAGGCTGACTACTCCGGAAATGGATTATGCTCGGGACAGATGAACACCGTGGCCTTAATTGTGAGTCATAATCACAACGCCCAAAATGGGCCTTCACATTTTCCATCAGCAACAACAGCAGGGCAGAACCCGCAAAGGGCTTCTCGATTATGGCGCCGTTCCTTGCTTGTTCGACGCACGACCTGCTCAGAAATGTCATCCACAGTAAGCTACGAGGTGAAACAACTGCCAATGATGACAGCATAGCCAAGTTAGTCGGATGTAATCCACGGACGGTGCGACGAATTCGCTCGAAACTGCTTCTGTTTGGGTCTGCGAAGATCCCAACAAATACTCGCGGCCGCCCCAAATCCATCACTCCTCCTATGCTGAGCGCGCTGCGGAGCCAACTTGCCTTTGATCCGTGCCTGACCCTTGATAAGATGGCTGCTTCCCTTCGCGAACATTATAATGTCGACGTGTCCCGCTTCAGGATCAGTAGGACCCTGAAGGACGATAATTGGTCCCAGAAAGCCACACAAAATGTTGCTTAGGAGCATAACCTTGACTTGCGAGACGAATACATGTACCAGATATCCCAGTACCGATCCGACCAGCTGGTGTTCGTGGACGAGTCCGGCATAGACAAGAGCATCGGTATACGGCGTAGAGGCTGGGCTCCTCGGGGGAAACGACCATAGCAGGTCAAGCGATTCCACTGCGGTCGGAGATATCAGATCCTGCCGGCCTTTACCCAGGACGGAGTGATACACTTCCGTGTCTTCGATGGATCAACGGATGCCGAAGTGTTTGAAAGCTTCATCGAAATGCTGCTGCAGTATTGTGGACGTTGGCTCGAGCCGCGGTCTGTTTTGATTATGGACATTGCATCCTTTCATCACTCGGAGCGCATACGGGAAATGTGCAGTGCAGAAGGAGTGGTGCTGGTGTACTTGGCGCCTTATTCGCCAGACATTATTCCCATCGAGCACTTCTCGGGGAGTTGAAGAACTTTATCCGGCAGGTCTGGAACGATCATCAAGGCCTCATTAGGGCCGATTTCCAATCATGCCTGGAAGAATGTGTCATGGTTGTGGGCTAGTGAAAGAAGAGTGCTAGAGGTCACTTCTACAGCTGTTTGATCTTGATTGACGAACCACTAGACTGAGACAAGCAAACAAGATTTAACATTACGCTACTAGGACAACATATTGGTCTAGATAATTCTGGATGTCCTGCACCCATCGGCGGGCCACTCCTTCTATCACGCCCTGCTCGATGTAGAATTGAGCATTATTATCCTTCTGAACGAGCTTATCCAGACCCCTCTCTACTGTTAGGCTGCACGCCAGCTCGAAATGGTCTTTTTGGGTTTCGCTTCGAACTTGGGAGCGATGCCACTCGCACTATGCCTTGACGGCATCATCTCTCAGCTCATGTATAGAAATAGGAGACAGACGAGCGCGTGGGGATCTTTTAAGATCTGGTGAGACCCTGTCTGAACCTGCTATATAGTCTGACATGTGGTTGTGGATTATTACGGGGACATGACTAGTCGAGTCTAACCCTGAATTCTGTCGCTTGCCCTTGCGACCCTGTTATTCCTGGGCGTATAACTGTGCTTGGATCTCCTTGGGAACATCGTTATGGGTCTATAGCCGGTAGCCTTGCTGTACCCACCGGACAGGTTCTCTCATATGATGATCCAGGAGTTTGTGGTGCGTCTTTTGGGCGCGGTCCTGCCAGCACCATTGTCCATTGTCGCAGGGGGCTCCTGGGCATCTCATGAGCTGATAGACCCGCCTCCATGGATCAACCTCGCCAGCGGCCTCTCGCTCAGCATCGATTCGTGCGGTCCGCTCAGCGAGCCCGGTCGCAGTAGCGCCCCGTCCAGCGGGCCGGCCCGTGGGTGCACACTCCACATAGTCCATCTGAACAAAGAGCTTCAGGCTCTTACCAGCGCGAAGGAGCTGGCTCCACCCTTGCAGCTGTCTCTCTACAACCGACCAGTCAATCTGTTGCTTCGGGAAATGCTTCGTGACTTTATCTTCCGACCGATCGTTAGGAACTGACATGACAATGGTCGTAGCACTCGTTTCGTAGGTTTTCTTTTTCGAATTCACGATCTCGGCGATCTTGAGTGAGAGAATTTCTCGCCAAAAATCGCTTGGGGCTACGACAAGATTTTGCTCGGTCTGCTCTACAGCCTTTCTGTTGTTCAGGGTCAATTTCCATTGCATGGTATAGAGCATCCAACGAGGGGGCTGTTCATATGACTGGCCTGGAGCCCACTTGCGGTAGTTCAAGAAGGGCAGCGACCCATGAAGCGCAGCGACCCTGGAAGGGGGCAAAGCTGGCTGGGTGGGGAACTAGTGCCATGATTCAGTTCACTGTCGGGAAAGGAGATCTCTGAGTGATGACCATCATCGTCGTCGCTGATCTCGTACAACCAATGGTCTGCCGCCATGATCGCAGCTACTGGTCAGTGCGGACGATGGAAAGGGCGAATGAAACGTGGCAACCGTCCAGCGGCGAATAAGCACTTTAAAGGGCAAATGACACGGTGGCATGAATCTCTCTCTAGCTTGTGAGATGGGTCCAAGCTGCCATAGAAGAGTCTAGAACCGATCCCAATGTGGGTCTACAACTTTAGGCCACTCTTCCTGTTGGCAAGGAATGACGTTGACAACGCAATTCCGCGCTACAATGCACTACCCCGCTCGAGCCTTTGTTGTCGTCAAGGTTTCAACACATTTGTCGAGGGACTTCTCTATTGTCCGCAAGCGATTGCTCCACTTTCGTCTATTATCATGGAGGCGGAAGAAAACGCGTATCGTGATCGCTTCGCTGATATCCGAGCAAACCTAACTGGAGGGGTTGACAGAGGATTCAGGCTGATAGAGGTATGTTTGATATTGAGATCCCATCTGCGAGGATGAACTAAGTCCGTTGATGGCAGGATCTCTTGGACAAGCTTGAACGAACGGAAAGTTCGCTGAAACAGGCAAAGTTTGACCTAGAGAACGAGTGCGACGCAAGAAGACGTCTGCAGGAGGAGGCACAACAGCACAGAGATTGGAGAGAGCGTCAGTCACGATCGCCTTTTGTCGTCGCATTGATAGATGCGGATGCAGATGAATACATTGTAAGCAGTGACACGCCACGAATCTAATTAAACGGGACTGATCGTTGCAACCGTTTTAGTTTCGTGACGACTTCATCAAGAAAGGAGAGGATGGCGGCAAAATTGCTGCTGATTCGCTACTGGCTGCGTTGCAAAGTCACATCAATCAACTGTATGGCGGCTTCATCCACATGGATTTCGTAGTCAGAGCGTTTGCGAACGTGAGCGGCCTTGAGATGGCCCTCAAACGTGATAGCAGACTGCAAAATTGCAGTCAGTTGAGAGATTTTGTCACTGGATTCAACAATGGGGGGAGTCTCTTCGACTTTGTGGACGTTGGGCCGGGAAAAGAACGGGCAGATACTAAGATTCGCGGTGAGATCCATCTATTTCCTTTTTCAGATTGGCCTGTTGGTGCCCGCTGCAGTATTGGTATGTTCAATCCTTGAAGAATTTACGGTCTAACAATGGTGCATCGAAACAGAGAACATGAGGTTTTTCCTGGATAGTTCCCAATGTCAGCACATCGTCGTCGCGTGCGGCTACGATACCGGCTACGCCCCGTTTCTAGGGCAGCTTGTTGGAGATAAGAAGATCGCAAATCGTATAACATTATTGGAGGGACCGCCGTTTCCACTGGCGATCAGAAAGTTAGGTTTGAAGACGACACGATTCAGTTCTGTGTTCCAAGAGGAACCCCATTTGGCCCATGGACAGGGCAGTATTGTTAGTGATGTGAACACCATCAGCGCTGTCAGGCCACCGTTTGCGTCGTTCTCGGGCTGGCGTAACCCGAAAGCACAATTTTGGAGACTGGCGCCAGTCGTGAGGAACGAAGCTGGGCGTCGGGTTGATAAGGCGCTGCTGGTTGACGATGCAACTGTTGAGAGAATTCAGGCAAAGAACCTGTGTTTCTTTCTGTTTCTCCGTGGGGAGTGCAAGATTAATGGGTTCCACCGGAACCACCATCATCAAGAGCTCACGGATAACGAGTTTGATGCCTTATGGTATGTAGCACGAAAGGGGCGGTGCAAGAAAAGCCAGAAGGCGGATGCAGGCGGTGTCGATTGTTCAGACGAAAGGTGTGTTTATGGCCATGGAAACGCAACTATGCTTGATAGATGTGAGTGAGAGGTCAGGAGATAGATATCAATTTCCTATAGAAGCGTGATGGGTAAGCAGGGCAGGATGAAAGTAAGACGGCATATGTGGGTTAGTTATGTATTAAGGATCGTGAGATCCAAAGAACTGGGGCGTGTATCGGGGGAAGCAGAATATGTAGTCGTTCCAGCAAGCGCACTGTGATTGTCCATGACTAAATTGCAAAAACCATCCACTTTCTGGGCGACTTGATAGTACTCTTAAGGACCTTTCCCACTCAAATAATTGCTTTATAATACAGTGCATAGGTCAGCCATTTTTGGCTTATGTCAGTACTCCCAAGTCTCTCTAAGTACTGCTGGCTCGTGCACCCAGACCTCAAAGAGTGTAAAGAGGACATCGTTTTTGCACTTAGCTGTAGTAGAGGAAGAGGTAGATTTATGCGATCATCCTGGACTTTGGGCAGTGAAGGTCGATTGAATTTCATCTTATTATCATCTTTTGTTGTTGCTGTTGAGAGTCAGTTGGGTGTTTTGCGAAAGGGGCGGTATCGAGACGCGTGGCGCGGCGCTAGTGGACCCATTTTCGGCGCGTCCCGTCGTGAAACATGCAGGCGGATTCGGACACAATCGACGTCGCGTCCGACTCGGGGGAGGCCAGCGGAACGGAGCGGCCACCGCGACGAATACGCAAACCGACGACCAAAGTCCGACTAAACGAAGGAAACCGAGAGATTGCCGACGATGGAAGCGCAGAACCGAGCTATCCGGGAGGAAATGGCGTGCGGAGGGCGACCACCAGGGGCCCGTCAGCCGCGAGAGGAAAGACGAAGGCGACTGAGGACGACGACAGAACCCTGCTTCTGGATATGGGAAAGCAGATGAAGGAGCTTCACGCATCCCTCCAGGTGGTTTTCAATGCATGGAAGAAATCGGAACTACGCAACAAGGATATCCAGGCCGAGCTTCGACAAGTCACGGACGAACTTCGGACGGCAAACGAGGAACTCAGATCAATCAAGGACGAGCTGCGGACGGTCCGCAGCGACCTGCAAGCATTGAAGGGACAGGCTGAAGACAATAACACGAAGACGCACGAAAAGCTCGAGGCCTTACTGACTCTGGCTTCGGCGCGTAGCGATCCCAGTCCATCCTACGCCGCCGTTGCCCGAACCCCCCCAACCGGCCAGCCCAGCGATGCACGGACCCGTACGTCCGGCGCAACACCACCCAACGTGACCGACACTCTGTACTGCACGATTGACACCTCCAAAGTCGAAACGGAAGACGGCAAAAAGCCCAACGCGGGCACGATCAGGGCGGCAGTGGAAAAGGAGATGCGAGCGGACGGGCATACGGGATGGCGGTGTCAGGCCGTCACCGTGAACCCAAGAAACGAGAATCTCATCAGAATCGTCTGCCGAGACGACGCGGAACACCAAATGGTCAAGCAAATCGCGGAGACGAAGATTGCCCCGGGTATGCGCGTCCGGGACGACGACCTGTATCCGATCAAGGTAGACTTCGTGCGATGGTCGGCAGTGTGGGAGGAGAAAGGAAAGTACAGAAGTGAAGTGGCAGAGGAGTTCAGCAAGGAAAACGACACCACCGTCGCCAAAATCGTATGGCTAAGCGATCAAGAAACCCCGAAACAGTACGGATCGATGGCGGTCTACTTGACCAAGGCTAGTGACGCCAAAAGGCTCATCTCAGAGGGCTATTTCCACGCCGGTGGATAGTCTGGAAATACGGGAGTGTTCAAACCCCAGTCTCGGACACATCAGTGCTTCAAATGCCAGCAGATCGTCCGGCATAAGGCAGAGAAATGCGAGAACAGCCTAGTATGTGGGCGGTGCGCCCAGGAGGGCCATCACCACAAGGAGTGCCGCGAAACAGTACTGAAGTGTGTTCCCTGCGGTGGTCCGCACGAATCCTTCAGCAAGAAGTGTCCGAAGCTCTACCCATCTCTCCATGAGTAGAAACCTTCAGATCCTTCAACTGAATGTAAGGAAACAGGATGCAGTGCACGAAAGCCTGATGAACGATGAGCAACTGCGAGACTTCACGGTCATAGCAGTGCAGGAACCATGGGTGTGGAAGAGAGAGGGCAAGATCTTGACGGTGCCGATGCGGCACAGCAGGTGGACCAGGATGGTTCCGACGGCGTGGAGGGAAGAAGGACGATGGGGGATCAGGAGCATGTTGTGGGTCAACAAGGAGATCGAAGCGGAGCAGGTGCCGATACCGTCACCTGACATGACCGGAGCCATTCTTCGACTCTCGGGTCGCCGAGTGCTGGTTGTGTCGGTGTACGTTCCGGTACGGGAGCCCGAGATGCTTCGTCGCACATGTTCCATGTTACGGCAAGCAATCACGGGCGTCAGGAGTGGCGCGGGCGAGGTGGTGGATGTGGTCTTCGTCGGAGACTTCAACCGACACGACCAACTATGGGGAGGGGACGATGTCTCGGCGAGCAGGCAGGGAGAGGCAGACCCGATCATCGACCTGATGAGTGACTTCTCCCTCAGTAGCCTTCTGCCAAGAGGGACGAAGACGTGGCAGAAGAACGACGCAGCAACGACGATTGATCTGTCCATCGCGTCGGAGGAGTTGGCGCGGATTATGATACGATGCACGGCGCACGAGACAGACCATGGCTCAGACCATCGAGCGATTGAGACAGCGTTTGAAACTGTGACGCCGAACACTGACAGCAAGGCCCGACTTCTGTTCAAGAACGCTCCATGGAAGGCGATCAATGCCAGGATTGAGACCACACTACAACGTGTTCCTTCGGGAGGTACCGTGCAGCAGCAGACGGACAGGCTCATGTCGGCAGTAGTGGAAGCGGTAGAGGCGTTGACGCCCACAGCTAAACCGTCTAGGTATGCAAAGAGGTGGTGGACGGAGAACCTCACTCAGCTGCGCCGGATCCACACATTCTGGAGGAACCGAGCGAGGGCGGAGAGACGGGCCGGCCACTGCCCGCCGGATCTGGAAGAGCGAGCACGAGCAGCAGCGAAGCAGTATCACGACGCAATCCGACAACAAAAGAAGAACCACTGGCACGAGTTTCTGGCCGACGATACGAACATCTGGAAGGCAGCCAAGTATCTAGGCGCCGACAAAGGCGCCTCTTTTGACAAGATTCCTCAGCTTACTAGGGCGGACGGCTCAAAGACGGAAGAAAACGGAGAACAGGCAGAAGAACTACTATCTACCTTCTTCCCTCCGCTCCCGAACAATATCGAAGATGAGGGGCAGCGTCCACAGCGGTCGCCCGTACCCTTCCCCGAGATCACGTTAGAAGAGGTGGAGAGACAGCTGGTTGCAGCGAAATCGTGGAAGGCGCCCGGAGAGGACGGGTTGCCAGTAGCCGTGTGGAAGCAGACGTGGCCCGCAGTGAAGCATCGGGTTCTCGCTCTGTTCCGAGCCTCGATGAACGAGGGAGAACTGCCTAGGCAATGGAGACATGCGAAGATCAT
>LFIW01002501.1:0-38602 GCA_001625285.1 Colletotrichum incanum | reverse complement strand
CATAGATGACTTGGCTTATGATAGCGGGCTTACGATGGCACAATTGCTGGATATGGCTAACTCTATCCCATCGACGGAGCTCATAGTAACACGCCCCTCCGCCTCACTTCTAGCCCCCACGCCATGGGCTCTACGCCATGTTCTCGTCACCGCTGTCCTGAAGACCAAGCCAAAGTTGTGCCCCGAGCCCGCCATGTCAGCTCAAACATCAAATCTGCTATTGCTTTTCGCGTTCAACGCACGTCTGTCAAGTATTTTCTGTAGCTAACTAATACCAGTACCTAGCCTGCCATCTTGTCTCTACTTTGCTGTCTACTGACCCCCGTTGCTTAGGAGGGAGGTAAGTGGCTGCAGTGAAAACTGGTTCTTGAAAAGACACACACAATTGGACCGAGACGTCTTGTACAAGCTGGACGCCACTCAAAACACCCGGCTCAAAGCATATCGTTGGCGGCCAAATGATCCTATTCAGACTCCCGCTTCCTCTTCTCCGTCTTCATGTTGACGACCAAAACAAAAAAACCCCTAACCCCCCACCCCCCATAAATAACAAAAACCACAAATCCAGACATAAATCCAACGCTATGGAAAAGTTGATTTGGTTGGACTGAATCCGAGGAGTCGGCCATACGGCTGCCCCCTTTCTGTTGTAACTGTTTACTGTTTCTTTTCAGATTCCCCATCTGTGCCCATGCAGCTAACTCCTATGACAACCCCATGAGACGAAAAGGAAAAGGGAGAGAGAGAAAATAGAAGAAAAAAAAGCACGTGCGTCGGTCGCCCAACTATGCGATTCTTCGAAGTAGCCAAGCCCCAAAGTCCCATTTTGAAAACCCTCTTTCCTTCCGTTTCCCCGTCTTCTTCCTATTATAATCTGTATTTAATATAGTCGCGAACGAGTTGAAACAGTGAAACGAAGTGGGTATAAACTTGGTAGCGAGTGTCGATGTAAAAGAAACGCGTCGAATCCCGGAACCCAAACAATGAACACCTTTCTGTCGTACTTTTACCGCGGGCCGCCGTCGTGGCCATGATGACTGTGATGACCCGGCGGGCCAGCGGTCCTACTCGCAAACCCCGTCTCGTGGGGAACGCGGGTGTAACTGGGGTACAAGGGACCCCCAGCACTCACACTCGGCCCTGCATCCGATCCAGGATAGGAGCCTTCCATTACGCGAAGGGGGGGCAACCTCTCTCCTCCCGGCGCGGTCGATGGGGACCGCTGCTGCATCATACCATACGCCGGAGCCTGCATCGGCGGCAGGTTACCCGCTTGAGGAACCGGAGTGCCGTACGACGGCATCGAAAACTCGGGGGTCTGAGCCGATTCGGTTCGTCGCCGTCGGGTCGGTCGTTCCACAGAGGATGCCTCGCTCGATGCGTAACCATGCTGCTGGGACTGATGGGGCAGCATAGGAGCTTGCGTTAGAGGGCTAGTCTCCGCCATCGACCCTCCGCTCCTCGAGGACGTCGGGCTCGGAGGCCCGTTCGCCATGTCGCTAAGCGGCGTCCGTAGAACCACGTCTCGCAGCCGATTCCTCTCGTCCCTGTAAAAGTCCCTCTCTTGAGTCATGTCCCGAAGTCTGACCTCCAGATCGCGGCTCCTCTGCTCCAGCTTTTGCAAGTTGGCAATCTGTTCTTGGTCCCTCTCTTTCTTCCTCTGCCTGAACCGCGCCGAGGCCCCAGCGTTCCGTTGCCGTTTTTCGTCGGCCTGTTTCGAGGCCTGATGAACGTCTACTGGTATGAGAATGCCGCCTTCTTCTCCCGGAAGTCTGACTACCATCCCACCTTCCGCCTTCGTCACGTCCGACCGCAGGCTTTGGTACAGAGACGTTCCGGCGCCAGGAGTAGACCAAACAGGAACACCTGGCGATTGTGGCGGAGGGAAGCTTGGGCCGGGAGGCAACATCGGCTGGCCTGGATACTCGGGCCCCCTACCGTGAGGATCTCGTGTCATGGGAGGCAGCCGGTGTCGTTCAGGGTTTCCAGCCGGCATGTGTCCAATCATGGGCTGGGACATGGACCGTGATGGCGTCGTCAGCGACCCGATTCCTGCTGATGGAGGACCATGGGATGGCGGACCGGAGAAAGGGTGGCCTGGAGCTGTACGAAGAGGTTCCGAGGGTCCATCGTCACCCGGATAGGGCCGCTTTGCCCGTGGGGGCATAAAATGGGTTTGGTGTGACTCGGGGGCTCTCATGCTCGCATGGCTCATGCTTGCAGCCCGGGTCTCTCTGGGGCTAAGGATCTGCCTCGGAGCACCCATAGGCGGAAAGGGGAAACCGCTCTTGGGCGAGTTATGTTCTGACGGTGTGTGGCCCAGAGGCGTCGTTGCCGGATGGCCAGCTGGTGTGACGGGCTGGGACCCCAAAGGACCGTGGCTCTGGTATGTGTACTGACGATCGCCAGGTGTGCTGTACTGCCTCGGAGGCATACCATAGGGTGAAGTTTGGGCGTCGGCTCCTCGGGGCTGTGATGACTCGCCAGCAGAGCCTTCCGATTGTGCTTCGTTGATCAGTCCCTTGATGCCCAATGACCGCGGGCCGAGAAATTGTCTCTCGCCAGCTGCGGAAGGAGTGGTGACAACATCGTGAGACCCCGGGCTACCTCGCGCTTGAGGACTCTGCTGGGAGCTGAAGGGAGCTCGAGGCGGTGACTGCGACTGCGTTGGCGCTTGCGTAGTAGTGTGAGGTGCAGGTCCCCTCTGTGACATCGAGACCTGATCCCCTACACTCTCCCGGCCTTGAGGGCCCGGGCATTGGCCGTCCTGGCCAGTACTTGATGCCGAACGATAGTCCGGATCTGGGATTGAAGTCGGCTGCTCGGCTGCTTGCGTGTTGTCGGGCCCAGATTGTCGGGGTGCGGTCAGGAAGCTCGTCTGTGTGTTGTCGCTCTCTCTAGCCTCACGGCTACGTTGAGGATGTTGTCCAGAAAACCGGACAGCTGCTGAGACCGCCAGGTTGTCGGCTTGGGTGGGACTAACTGGGTCGAAGCCAACAGTCCCGAGCTCTATATGTGAAGATGGGTCAGATGTCCAGGTTGAGAGCTTCGCCGACGGCCACAAGGGGAGCCGCTCGATAGTAGTCTTGAGGAACCCGGAGTTGGATGGGGTCGAGTTTGATAAGACTGGCACTTTGTATAGACTCAGAGACTGCTCCAGAGGGAGGTTGGTGTCTTTTAGTGGATAGAAGCACGATGGCGTCCCAGATGTCGATGACCCCAAATCACGCCGGCGATGGAAGGTTGTTGCAGGGAGAAGTTCTTGGATGGCCACCGGAAGACCGTGTGGGAGATAGGAAGTTGGTGGAGGCTGGCTGTGCTGATCAGGATTAGATGCGGTGACAGGGTGTGTGGAATAAGATGCAGCCGAAACGGACCACTCAAGACCCTCGAACCGATTTCCGGGTGATGAATGGCGGAGGAGAACCTCAGGCACAGGATGACGACTGGATCTACTCACTGGAAATGGCCAGGGAAGACGTGCTGGCCTTGTAACAAATTCCCACCACGAGTTGCCTCAGCCCAGAAGCTGTTGTATCGAAACAGTTTGTCCGTCAACGTACTCGAGATGGTCGTTGTAGAGCGAGGACCAAGTAGCGTCTAGATGAGATAATTCGTTGGGCTCTGCTGTTGAAGTAAGGAACTTGGCTGTGGTCCTCTCTTGAGTGTTCACAAAACCTTGGGAGGGTATGGTGACCAAAGAAGGGATCGGACCAGGTGAGAAGGTGCAATGGAAAGGACTGATGAGGATGCTCGTAGGTTTGGTAGGCTCGAATGTAACCGTTCTTCATCACACGACAGAGACTATTAGACAAGGTCGGGAGGAACCAGGTCTATTTGATTTTTTTTCTCAGAGCTGCCCTAGCGTAGCTGTCCCATGGCGGCAAAGCGCTCTTATCGAACCCTGGCAACTGGCCGGGGAGCCAACGAGCTTAAGATGCATGGGGGTGTGCTGGAGGAGAAGGAGGAAGAGGAGGAGGAGGAGGAGGAGGAGGATGAACCGCGACATGGATATGGATACAGGTTGAAGCTGTTGGGTTGTGGTGGAAGTTTGCTGGCCGGGGTGCATGGGAAGAAGAGAAACACCAGGGGGGTATCCCCAGTCTCGGCGCCATAAGGTGCTCAGACAATGACAGGGCTTAGTCGACCGGTGGGCTCTCTTTCGGGTCCAGAGACAAGTCACGGTACAAGACCCCTGCTGACACCACGGTACCGACGGTCTCGCTGTCTTGCGTGCCTTGGCTTTGACTGGGACCTTGACCTTGAGAAGTTTGCCTTTTGTTTTTTTTTGCTTCTTGTGACATGCCATGCAGAAATACCTTTTGCGAGAAGGGTTAGCCATGCCTGACGCACAGAGCTAAAAGCTCTCGATTGATGAGCTATTCCGGAACAGCAGCGAAGGCACCGGGATGGTGCTTGCTCGCGGTACCTCGGTCTTCCCAGTGATGACGGGCAGCAGTGAAGGATGCTTCGCAGCCACCTAGCCGTCCGTACGGATCCCACTGTTGCTCAGGCGGGGACAAACACACCAAGTCTGCTCGGCCGAGACGCTGCGGGTGTGGTCTGTCATGAACACAGGTACAGCGAGATGACGATGCGCTCCGCAACCGTTATTGCGTTTGGGAATCTCCGTGGTCAGCAGGGATGGTGGCATTTCTGGAACTCCACGATGCTCATTGCGTGCGTGCCTCGCTATCTCGCACAGATGGGTTCGCGTGTGGGTGTATGAGGCACTGGGGGAGTGTTGTCAGGAGTAGTCAGATATGCCTAAATGGAGACGAGGGATTGCTCTTACGCCCCAGAAAGGGGTTCTTGTGCATGATGCAGGAATCGGGGAGCTCCCCTTCCAACACCGCCCTTCTGACCGACTTTGGTAGCTTAGGGAGAGATGCGGGATGCTGCTGGGCATGTTCCCTCATCTCAATCAGTGGAGCGTGGGAGGGACGAAAATCCAAACCGGCCGGGATTCGGGGGTCCCTGCGCGCGTCCCCGGAAGACAAGCGAGAGATGTTGAATGGGTGGTGAAGACGATGTCCTCGGACCAGGCTCATGGAAGCTACCTAGCCACTAGGCAACTTGCCGGCTAGCGTGGCTCGTGGAGACCAAGGTGAGGTGGGCGAGCTGACAGGGAACAAAGCAGCGCGTGTTGTATCCATATCTGTATCCGTAGTGCGGTGTGGGTGAGTAGCGTCGAATGTCCAGGTCCACGGATCCCAGCCAAAGACTTTTTTTTCCCGTCCCAAAGCCGCCTGCCCGCTGCGGGTAGGATCCAAGGCGGCATTGTACTACGTAGAGGATAAGCAGATCGTCGTTACTGTGCGCATGCGTCTGTCTCGGCGGCAGTCAATCACACTGTATGCTGTATCCACGAGAAAGGCTGACAATGGCGGCATCCAGTCGCATTCAGATCTTTCCCAAGGGCCCAGCTGGGCCATCAGCCCTGGAGGAGCACTGTCTGGGAATCCCAAGATTGTTGGGTTGGCTAGTCATATCCGCACAAACCTGCATAGTGTTTCGAGCCTCGAGAATGTCGATTAACAAGTTCCTAGACTGACACCGAATCGGAAAGCCGGAGAATGGAGCATGGGGGCCATCAAAGTCTAGCGCAACGGCAGGGCCATGTCGACGCAAATTTCCATCGGAACAACGGTGACGTTGAGCATGCCCGTATGGAGCGGAACAAAGAGCTGCCCTGGTTCGCATGGGTGGCCAGGTGAGGAAGGGGTGGAAACTTTGAGCAACGGATTTGCGCAGGCTGGCTTGTCGAACGAGCCAGCAGGCGTTGGTTGCATCATACACAACTGTATAATCAAGGTGACGGAGGTCAAGAACAAGGGCCAGAAGCCGTCTCGTTGGACCGACGAGAGGTTTGGGGTGCTCGACATGCGGCGCCCAATCTCGGTCGCATGCAACGAGTGTGCAGACGGTTGGGCCGCAGGTTGTTTGGCACGAGTTCCCAATTGACTCGTTGACAGAAGTCGAAAGAAGTTGTGCTCGAGTCAGATGTTTCACGCCTCAAGGGTTGCTCGACGTTGACGGCGCTGGTGGCCGCCGGCGGACGCGCGAGCAGATGGGAAACATGACAGGAGGTACGCTGTCTTGACTGGCTTGGTAATTAACCCAGATGAGGATAGAGAAGGGAACTGGAGCTAAGCAGGCAAGAAGAAACAATAGCGGAGCTTGCTTGACGTGACGCGGAATAGCAGCCGGTACACGGGACCCCAAGCTGCGCAAGTACTGAGACGCAGGGACTAGGCCAGGAGGTACACACAGCATCGACACCGGGGAGTACCTTCACCTAGCGCACCCGTCGGCATGTCTCTGGTGCCACTCTGTGCAGGTGTGCAGGGGAACGAGGAACGCTTGCCAGGCACTTGGAAGTTGGTGTTCGCATTCTTCTCTTCCTTCCACGGGGTCCAGATAATCGCCGCCCTTTCTCAAATTTGCCCTCGCTCACCTGAGGTGGGCTACGAATACATTGACCTCACCATCTCGACATGTATCCGCACCTCGAAGCCCAAGGTACTCCGGCACAAATGCTGAACACGGCCCGTAACGAGACTTGGCCCAACGCCAATGGGCGATGGCAATCCTCTTGCTCACAAAGGTTCGGGGAGCAGCGCTGTATCATTGGGGTTCTGGGGGGGGGGGAGGCAATAGGCGGACAGTAATGTCGATAGTGTGCGTAACTGGAACTGGACCAAAGTCTGAGCAGAGTCGAGTCTACCAATGAGGAACTCGGGTCATTAGGGACCCCAAGGGAACTTCCGTCTTCTTCGATTGGGTGCCGTGCGTTCTTAGACCCTTCCCTTCCGAGGGCTTGGGCAGGCGTGACGTTCTCCGCACCTGTATCCGTTCTCAAGCCGGGAGGGGACGACTTAGGGGTGTTCTCTTGGTTTTTTTTTGGTGCCTTTTGTTTTTTTATTTGTCTGAGATGGGTAGGACGGAGTGCCGTGGATTAAGGAAGTTTATTTGATGACGGAATTTCCTTGGAGGGAGCCACCGGCAAACCTTGCAAGCATCACGGCGTAGGGCAAAACCAGGATGGGCCAAATTGGAGTTGGGGGCGGGAGGGAAGTGAACGGACGAAGACGGATAAGAAGACTGGCACTGATTAAGTGATGACAGTGATGGCAGTGGGGGTACCGTGCCGTTCCTTCGTTCTTCATTCTTCCCAACGCCATACATGAATGGCTTTTCCCAGCCTTTTGTCATGAAGTAATCCCGTGTTTTCTCATCCCCCGACTATGCTCATCGCGCACACTCTCTTCAACCTTTCCCCCTTCCGTTGCTAACAACTTGCTATGGGCCCGGGCATGGCCTCAGCCCATCTTCTGTCCACCCCCCGACTTTCTCTCCCTTCATCCCAGCGTCGAGGCCATGAACCTTCAGCTCCTGCGCCTCACCTCCAACGGCCAAGCCAGGCTACGCCATTGCTTGACTTTCCACTGACGCGACTTACTTTGTCTTAGAATGGCATCCCATGCTCACTTCACACGCAGAAGCGAAACGGAAGGTCAAGGCAGGGCCTAAATCGTCCACCCTTACTCGGAACGAACGAACACCACTACCGTTGCAAGACGGCCCAAGCCAGCCCGGTCATGCACTACGCGATGCGATGCGATGCGATGCGATGCGATGCGCGATGCGCGATGCGATGCACAGCACAGCACAGCACAGCACAATAAAGCAAGCAACCACTTCGCATCCCTCTCCTACGACTGGCACTTTGCACACGGACCATCTGGATATTGGGCACCCATGGCCCATCCACCGTCCTCCTCTCCCTCCCTCCCTTGTCCCTCCCCTGTCCCTGACACACCACCCTTCACCAACCCTCTTTTCCTCGTCTGGACCTCTCGGTCCACTCTTGCTAAAGGTATCCTCAACGGAACCTTCTCCCTCTTCTCATCTCAGTCTTCCGTTCTTCTGGCCTCTCTGCCTTCCCACCGCTGGCTGCAATGAGCTTCCCGGACCAGGACCAGCTGGGCTAAGAAGCACCTACATCCAGCTGAATCCCTGCCGTCTTAGCCCATGCCATCCCAGGTGCACCTTGAACACACGTTTTTGGCTCCTCATCTTCCTCTCGCGGAACACGGGAACTGCCCCTGGCCTGCTCTAACGTCACCGTCACCGTCTTTTCGAGAAGACGACCGGGACTTGCCAAAGTCGATCACGCCTCGTCCATCCTTTCCGCAGCAGGTGTACAACATAGCAAACACTACGGATACACTGGCTCCAGTCCGCGGCGACGATCTTGATCCGGACGCCCAGTGTACTTCACGCTCATCGGAAATCGACTTGTCACATATCCTTCGCCCGCCTCGCAGTTTGGGCACCTAGTTTGATGCCACGCACGCACGCACAAAGCTCGACGGAAAACCATGACAGCTCTCATGCACCAACGACTCCTTGACAGCACAGCGGTGCAGTTGGCGCTTAACGGGCACAAACATGCTTGTGGTTCGCCTCGATTTGTCGAACACTTCCCCGCCTCGCTGACATGTCTGCCCTCTCTTGTTCCCGCAGCCACTCGCCAGGACACCCTGGAAGCCCGCGGGCCCTGGAGGCTCAGGCGCAACAGTCACCTAGGTCGCTCATCGTCTGTTCAGAGTTGAGCGACCCAATCTCGACCTTTTCAATTACTCGCTACACGGTAGCCCTACACATACAGCCGTCAAAGGCGGTCAGTTGACGTGCAAAGTTTAATCCCCCAAACCGCGCAGGCTCGCAGACCGATGGTCTGTTGAGATCCACAACAAGACGCATGTCGCATCCACATCCGCTTCGTGGAAACTTGTTGCACGCATCACATCGAAGCGGGTGGGCTGGTCTGCCTGTGCGGGCTGGCTATGCCATGGATGCTCACCACCTTCTTCTGATCCCGCCCGCCGCATCTCAAGATCCTCGTCCAGGCCATGCCATGCCATGCAAGCCCTGCTTCCCGACCTCCTGGAACGCCATTCACACGCAGCCACGGCCGCTCCTTCTGGATCGATGTCGGACAAGAAGCCTCGTTGGGACATGGCAGCGAAGACACGCCCCCCATCAGTGGGCCATTGGCAGAGATGGCCACATATTGCGTGCATCACCTCAGCCCACTGTGGACGGGACGCTTACATCGGCAACGCATCGTTGTGTGCCTCGTCAACCGCCGTCAGATCTCCAGGCTCCCTGGGTGGATGCACTGGGCTATGCTTGAGAAGCTTTAACAACAGCACCTGCCCGCGAGTGGACACGACATTGCTCCAAAGAGCAGATAATCGACGCTCTCCCAACAATGCCGTAGCATCCCATTGTGCGTCCATTGTACTGAGTACGAGTCCGCTGGCTCATTCAACCACTTTCCCCACACCACTATCGATTTCGATGTAATATTCCCTGCCCACCAACCCTACGAACTGAAATGACAACCCATGGCAACAAGGCTCCCTTCCCTTGCTTGCCAAATGGCCCCAGTGAGCCGACACCAACTACACTATGACCAGCCAGTGGGCACTGGTTCCAGCTCCAGCTGCCCGTCACACGGTCACTCTTCATGGCATGGGGGCCGGCGGAGAGACATTGGCATCCTGGAAAGGATTGAGATTCACTTGGAAGACCCTCCTCACTTCCCCTCCATCCGAACCATCTCCACCCTCAATGGTCTCCCATCCACGCCCTTTCACGCTGTCTCATTTCTTCTTCGTATTATCATCTATTGTTGCCTCTGGGGAGCTCATTCTTCACATTGGCCGTTTCTTTTTTTCCCCCTCCTCGTTCTGGCCGCGGCCCACTCCCGCTGTAGCTACCTGGCCTTCTGCTCAAACACCGGGCTTGCAAATCATCAGGTAGTAACGAGGGCTCTTCCAACAAGTCCCAAAACCGGGCGAGGTCAGTTGTTGGTTGTCGTTCAGCGTTGGCTGGCGCTGGTCGTCATGATATCACGCCCTGCCTACCATCATTACAGATGATATCTGATTCCTAGTCACCCCAGTCAGCGACGCACAGCACCACTCGCGGGACGTGTCATTGTACATGCACCATGCCGTCTGCATGAGCTGTATGCAAGGCCCCAGAAGGAAGGAAATGCCATCTGCGGCCCAATACGCGGCCCCTGACACCTCTGTCTATCACTCGCGGTAATGTATTCAAGGACAGGGCCAGTACAAGGTACTTTCGCTCCGTTCCAGACGAAACGGGAAGACACACTGCACTACGTACAGAGCAGGCTAGTTGACTGGAGCACGATTCCGTAAGCCCGCGAGAATAGTACATAGTAAACATGGCGTTTTCTGTGAATCATCCCCAGGTACTGGTTGCCTCTATCCGTCAATAAACTCACTAACCCGCCTCGCCAAACGAATCACTCCAATGGAGTGCATAGCCGCAACCATTCCATCGACTTGGTTTTCCGGGACTTTTTGCGCTTCCGTGAAAGAACAACACTACCCTACGCAGTTGAACAAGGGCCCCTTCTGTTCTGCCCTGTCTCGACCTGGCTCTTGGAATCTGGCACGCGATCCACTGCCTCTCATTGGGCTACTTCTGGGTTGTGGACGCACTAGATCATGTCGCCGGACGAAACTCTATTCGCCAGGGATCTTGCCCCAGGCTTGATTAAAGAATGTGTTGTGCACGTCTGATGAACGGGTGCCGCCGACGCGACAAGGAGGGGAGCGCAACAGCCTCGAGCCTCACCTCGGACCACGGGCGCCTAACGAACTGAGAGCTCTCCGATCATTCCGCATCATGAGTGAGGAGCCGCCGAATCTCCTTGTCAAAGATATACGTGATGCGTTACACGCGCTCCGGCGATGTATGAGCAGCCCCTGCGACATTTTGAGAGCGGGACGGCATAGCGCTCGCAGTGAAGCGTAAGCCCCGGTTAAAGGGAACCCTGCCAGGCCGCAAAATTACTTTCACACCTATCGCAAGACTCAAATTTGATCAACTTGCGAAATGTTACACCTTGATACCGCGGAGCATACATGAATGCTCCTCGAAGAACCCACAGAGCCAAGGCAAACACCATAGGGACTGGGATAGCGTGCCTCCTGAATTCAAGATGAACGGGCACACCCATCTCATCGCACCTTGTTACAACGCTCCCATGTACACAAATTGATGTAACGTCGGTTCAGCCACGAGGCCACACTCTCCACAGGTTTTCCCCGGTGTAATTATCGTTTTACACTCATCACTCCAGACGCCGGTGGAAAAAAGGTTTGTGGTGTAATGACAAACTCGACGTGAGAAGACAGGGGTTAGTCTGTTTTAATACCCTATATGCGATGCATCTCACACCACGATCCTTGACACAGAGTCAGATTTCGTCGTTTGGGAGCTGAACGTAAGAGAGAGTGTGTGAGGACCTTACAGCACCGAGTCAAGTCACCCTCGGGTATCGTTACAGACCCCAAGCAACTATAAAGTCTACCACGACCGGTCTCAGTCAAACTTGGGCACCAAAATTTGTGTTCTCTGACAGCGTCTTACAAGTAAGCCACTATCAACTTGTCGGATCACTCAGCGTCTCGCGCTGTTCATCACATCAAGTCCATGACAGAATTTTGACCGGGCTTGGTGGTCCGTGGCTGGAGAGTGCCGGACGAATGTGAGAGCCCCAGTGTCATTACGCGCTCATATTGGATCGTGAAGTTGCGAGATGAACCCCACCGAAGGGCCGAGTTCACGATTAATGAGACAACTTGAGACATCTGCAACGACAAGAATGAGAACCGTTATTACGACAATCAACTGCCTCGAGCGACTGAACCCGCGGAACCCCCAAAACAGTTGGCCAGAGCGCGAACAACGTTCTGTCACTGGGCAAATGCACGACATGCTACAGCCGAAAGCTACATTGGGAGATTCCTCGCCAGGGTTATTGAGCGGCACGATATGTTCAGCTATGAAGGAAGTCAAGACACACTGTGTTTGTAGTTCATGACCAGAGAAGCCTCGGCAGCTTGGCATTCTGTTTCTTTTCGAGTTGTCGTCCAAGCGCCATAACTACTTATCAACCGCGCCTGGTCACATCACATCAGCTCAATACAAAAAGAACCAGGCCTGTTCCCTGCCTGTGTTCGCTGTCCGGCCCGTCCCTAGCAATTTGGTCTTCCAACTAGTCAGCACGCATCCAATAGCTACCGTCGTTCGAACCAGCTGGTATCGTTAGTGTCGTCTTTTCGGTGCTGCACACGAGAAAAAAGAAATTTGGAGTGAACTTTGAGCAGCCTGCACCGACGATCACTGCACCTGCGGGCGGTGCACAAAAGAGATGCGCCAAATCTCGCGAAACGGCAAATGAGCAACTCCCTCCGGCAAGGGCGGCGAATACTACCTTGACGAGTAACGCGGGTGATGACGGCCAGGCAGGCCACACGGCGGGTGGTGACAACCAGAAGATACGTGATGTGAGAATGGCATGCATCTGCAGCTGCAACTAATAACGGTGCTGACACGGGCCGCGGTTCATGCGCCCAGCCCTCCTCCCTCTCTTCCCCCCTCCCCTTTGAACACCACTCGGAAACAGAAGTCGTCGATGGCGAAGGGCAACGGGAGTCGCCTGGTGATCAGCACGCCGCCAGCGGGTGACCCGCGCGGTTCCTATGCAGCAAGCCATTTGAGGCGAGAAAAGAGGAAGCCCAGGGGGTGTGGATGTTTCTGGCTGACGATATCCGTACATGGGCGCCCAACAGGCTTGCATTGCCATTCCAACGTCACTGGTGAAGCTTGCGACAGGGCAACGGAGCTCACACCCAATACAACCCGGTGAGCAATGCATACCCTTTTCAACAATCGTTCATCCCTCAGCGCGCCACTCGCTCCCACCCTATCTCAGGAACAACGGTACGGATACGGATAGAGAGCTGCTGTACCATTGCCCGTATGACCCGCATCGGCACCCAAAATGCACGATTCATGGGCGAGCTACAGGATGAGCCTCGTTGCAACCCCTCGTTCGGGAAATTTGCAGAGGCGACCTGCCCCGGGTTGTGGGCGATCATGTGTCTGATCCCCTTGGTGATGGAACATTTCGATCGAAGGGGGACCGCTGCACAGCCATGAACTGGCTGGACTGGGCCATGAACTCCTCGTTCCAGTGTACGGTAGTGTACCAAGACCACCTCGGATTAGGAGACGAACTCTTCGCAACTTCAACCCCTAGCGTTCGTATCTAAAAGGACGCCTCCCACTGTTCGACGACAGTCGACACTCGCTTGTTCCGAGATTGACCACTCGCGACGGAGCCGAGGTCAAGTAAGAGTCTCGAAGGTGCCCCCATTCCCCGCCCAGAGGCAACAAATCATTACTCGCAGGGACGTCTCGGCACGTGAAATGAACGGTTCGAACGTGGGACCGTTCAGATGAGAGGCGTTTGGCCTGACCAGCAAGCAAGGACGAAGGGGTTCCTCGCCCCCAATCTCGAGTGACTTTTGTGTCTCGTCTCACACCACTCGGGCGGGCGGACACTGGCCGGTGCAGGAAAGTTCACGGCGATCTGGCATCCCAGTTCCGCGCCGCCGTCCCCGGAACATGCACCAACGTTCCCCGGGCCCCGACATGGCGCTGGATTAACACAAACATTGCGCTTCCAATCACCCCAAACCGCAACTTTCGTTAGTGCGAGAGTTTGCTGTTCTGTTGGTTCGCTCGAAGGGCTTCGTGGCCTGTCAAAGCTCCCTATCGGCGATTTCTCAGCAGGGCAAGTTGTGTCCCGCCGGACAAAACAGGGTAAGCACCGCAGTCGTTTACTGCATGCTTGGCAATTAGGCGTCAGGAGATTCTGGCCAGAAATTGACCTGTCGTCAATGGACTGGATACCCCTTTCTTGCAGTTCAGTCGTTCTCCCAAGAAACAATTCGCTACACGCAAGGTGAAGTGTTGTCATCGCTTTGCTACAAGCAGCTCAAGCTGAACACGCTTGTTGTCCTCTTCGCTTGAAGTCCTGTTCATGTGGACTAAATTTAAAATGGTATCTTGCGAGCGGGATCGAGGCTAAGCGGCCCGCGTTCCGTGACAATTATTGACAGTTTAGGATGCGAATGCGGAAGCTCCGTGAATCTCGGAGCGACTCGACGGCCAGATAACCCCCCAAGTGGGTGAGAGACTACACACGACAACGTCGAGTTGTTGAGACTGAACATATATCTTGCATCGCTGGATTTTTCTTGACTGGCGCTGCCCTGACGTCGATTTCCTCCAGAAAGCCACTTTGTTTTTTCCCTTCCCGGATCGCCTCCGTACTGACGAACCGAGCCGAGAACGTGGTTCGTCGGGTTTCCTTCGGTTAAATGCTGAGCGAGACACAAGGTAGCAGAGGAATCCCTGGTAATTCTGGCCATCTACTCATCACGAAATCCCCTCATTAACTATAACTCCAGAGGAAGTCCATCTCAACGGCCCGCAACGTTTCCAGTATCCGAATCGCGCAAGATACAAGTAAACTCAAACATGGCACCCCTACAGACATGGACGGTCGAGAAGCCTTACCTCAACCTGCACTGCGGGCTGGGTGAGGGTCCCTATTACGAAAAGGCGGCCAACGTCTTGCGCTTCGTCGACATCAAGAAGAAGCAGGTCCACTTTGTCAACCTCGACCAAGGCCCGCAGTCGCTGCGGACGGTGCAGCTCGACGTCCCTGTCGGCGTAACGGCCGACATTGCGGGTGTCGACCCCAAGGACAAGATCCTGGTCGGTCTCAAGTACGGCATCGCCGTACTCGACGTCCAGTCGGGCAAGTACGAGTACATCTCCAAGCTGCACGACGAGGACAACGAGAGGCTCAGGGCCAACGACGGCGCCGTCGACCCTCACGGACGGTTCTGGCTTGGCACCATGACGGATTTCGGACAGGGCGATTTCCAGGTTGAAGGTACGATTCTTCCCTGGAGTTTGTCGGTCAAAGACGACCCTTGTCGCTTGCTCACGATACCACTGCCCGTCGTCATGACAACACAACCCCTTCACCGCATCACACACGCACATCCTGTCCCCAAACCAACACGTTCCCAAAGAGAACCCCCCCTACCCTGCAGGAAAGGCTAACCCTCGCAAACCACAGGCGCCCTGCACCGCTTCGACGGTAAATCGGGCAACGAAGAGGTGCTCAAGGACCTCCTGATCCCTAACTCTGTCGGCTGGTCCCCAGACAACCAGACCATGTACTTCACGCACTCAACGGACCGCAAGGTGTACGCGTGGGACTACAACCTCGCGGACGGCGCACTCTCCAACAAGCGCGTCTTCTACACGCACGACGGCGCCGGCGAGCCCGACGGCTTCCGCGTCGACACCGATGGGAACCTCTGGCACGCCGTCTACAACGAGGGCCGCGTCCTCAAGATCTCGCCCGCAGGCGAGCTCGTCGGTGAGGTCAAGGTCCCGACGCTGGCCACGTCGTGCGTGCAGTTCGTCGGGACGGAGCTCTTCATCACGACTGCGCAGCTCGGCGAGGGCGAGGGCACCGAGGAGCAGAGGGAGCTAGGGGGCGCGCTGTTTCGCGTCGATGTCGGAGCCAGGGGCCTTGAGCCGTTTGAGTTCAAGCTCTGAGTGGTCTTTGGCGGGTCACGATGGGGACGGGGAGGGGGAGCGGCGTCACGCGCGGGATGTGTCTGATACGAACGGTCGTTTTCGCGACGCCACCCCGTAATGGAGATGGGTTTGCGAAGAGGGGGGGGCCGTCGCCTTTGGGCGTGGCAATGTTCGTGTGATAGACGAGGCGATCACGACGATAGTCTGAATGCGTTGATGACGATGAATGAAGCATATGACACCGCTCTTTTCTTCACCGTGCTTGCCGCGCTCCATGTTCGTGTTTGCTGAAAATACTGGGCTGCTTCGTGTTGTGACAAGCCCCCCCCCCCCCTCAAAGCTCCTCCGAGGGCAGTTCGTTCGAAGATCCAAGCAAACACGCATCGATGACGGGGCTGAAGCACAAATACCCTGTTCGTTTTGCGCTTCCTGCGCTTCACGATAATTTTTTTTTATTTCTTTTCGGGCGCTCTTGTTGTCTCGATGAAGAACGTTGACTCATGTCCCGCCCCCTTTTTGAGTTGGTAATATGCACCCCGTACTGTGTATGGAACTGCTGCATGCAGGAGGTTCGCCTCACTTTACACTGGTTCGGGTGGCGATTGGGGGAGAACTGTAGTCTCTTGTGGTTGTTTTTTTTTTTTTTTTGGGCACCAATGCCTTGAAAGCCTCAGCTCTGTGTTGCGTTTGCACTGCATGCTGGACGTAACCTTTTGCAATCCATCGCGGGACATACGAGAGCGGGCACGGGGGTTAGAGACGCAGCTAGTGATGTCCGACATCGCTAGGATGCGCAGTAGTAGCAAACAGCATCACAGGAACAAGCAGACGAACCCAACGAACCCAGAGTCCTGCACACACGCCCATCCGGCCACCTCTCTTCTGTCGTCGCCTATCTGCTGCATCTGCACAACCGACGTGGCAACCCCGTTCGCGTGTCATGTACTCATACATACAGAGCATATGAGACCCTGTACTGCCCTTTTCCCCCCTCTCTTTTCCTTTCTTTGTCCCGGTCCCTGTCATCCCAGATCGGAGAATTAAAGTGGTTCCCACAAACGAACGACCGGGGGCCTGCCGCATCGTGCAGTAGATCGGAGCCCGAGCCGCTATGTTATCCCATCCCATGCTGGAAAGCTAGGGAAGGGGCGGATGCGGGATACCTTTGGGGCCTTGGAGCCTAGTCTAACCCATCCGACCGGCCCCCCCGACCCCCTGGCCTCCCGGCCATAGACCCCGGATCCATGGTTTGCCGCCGTCGTCGCCGCCGCCGCCGCCGTGTCGCGCCACCGCTGCTTTCCAACCGACTACTTGAGCGCGTACATGCGAACCGGAAACAGTTCCTTGGGAAAGCCACGCTGCAGCTCCGTCTTGATGAGACGGAGACCCGCTTGCTCGAAGAGGGCGCGGAACTTCTCATCCACCCTGTTTTGCGTCAGTGTCTGTACATGCAGGTGTCTTGCATGTATCCAAACTGTCCAGCCAGGCGGGCCGTTGGGGGGTGAGTGAGAAAACAGGGCCGGCAGAACGGCAGAATTTTATCAACATGACGGTGGTTGAAGAGGAAGGTCGGGGCAAACACTCAAGAGGGTGCCGGTGGGTTACTCACCTCGTCACGCTGCTGTCAATGTCATCGAACAGATCGACGCCGCTAGTGCTCAGATTTTCCTTGACGACGATGAGACCGTCATTGGGGGCAACCACCTGCTTGCAACGACGCATGTAGTCAATGAGCTGGTCGTCGGTGAGATGGCCCAGGCACCACTGGTTCCAGACAAGGTCGTATGCGGTGCCCTCAAGAGGTTTCCACTCCTCGAGGCCAATGTTGAAGACAGACCCGACGCCGGGTTTCTCCTGAAGAGCAGCGGTGAACTTTGCAATGGGCTCGACGATGTCGACTTGCTCAGCTACATCGAGTAGGAAACCCTCTGTGATCCGGCCGATACTGGGGGGGCTGGTGTTAGCATGGGTGCATAGTACGGAGACTTGAGCCGGGGAGGCAGGGGTATTGCGTCAAAGTACAGTGACGGTGAGAGGTCCCGGCATGAGAGGCAAAAGAGGGACCAGGGTTGAAGAAACGGGTCAGGAGAGGCGAACGATTAGTTCGGCCCGCTCGTGCATTGTTGCGGTTGTGGTGGTGGGTTAGGGGAGAGAGTGTGGGGAGTGAGACAGAAAAGAGGATAGGGAGTGAAGGTTGAAGAAACATGAGAGGCGGTGAGATGGATGAGATGGCGGTGAGAAAAGACGGGGGGCGTGTATCATGTTTGCGATGCCAGGTTGACACAAAAAACCCCGACAACAAAACTTGTTGCAATGTACGGGTACACCAGACAGGAAGAGGACAAAAAGATGCGAGAAAAACTCACCCGGCCCCGCCTTCCAGAGCGCGGCTCACCGTCCGCAGACCGCTCTTCGAGCCGATGCCTAGTTTGGCGAGAAAGTTGCGCGAGCCCTGCAGGTCGACCTTGCTGATGTAGGGGAAGCCGCCCAGCATGCCGTTCACGTCGGCATCAACGCCCTGCCAGTAGGAGCGGCCATCGGCGGCGCTGATCTTGGCGTCGGGCGGCGGTGTGGGTGCCTGCTCTGATGCTGACGCTGCCGTCGATTTTATTGCCGTTGCTGTCGTCGTCGTCGTCGCTGCGGCCGCGGCTCCGGCTGCTCCTTGGTTGCTGGTGGGCATTGTCAACGCACACGCACACGCACACGCAATGTCACTCTCTTTCCCTTCGGAGGTGTGTGTATTTTTGTGGCTGTTTGATAGGACGGCGTGGTGGTTGAAGAACAAGATCGGAGGAAAGTTGTGTCACATTGTTGAAGAACAGGTGCATTGCATCACACGATGGTGGATATGGACGTGTAGATGGGGAACCCTCGGTTTTATGCATTCTATGGGCTTTGGTGGGGTGGAGTAGGTTTAGATGAATATCTGAATGGCCTTAGCTCCTAAAGTCAGTGATTCATCTAAGCAGATCAGGCGCCGCACCTACCAGGTCGAGATAGCGCCCAGACGAGAGGGGGGATCGTCATTTTCCCCGAAAGAAACGCTGAAGTCAGGGTTAAACTCACAACTCTATCCTGACCGTCGGCACCGGACCCTCCATCGCCCACTGCGCGCGATAGAGTTGCTATCAGAAATGTTTGCTGAAAATGTTTGCATTTGCGGACGTTTTTTTTTACTTTTGTCACGATAACCATCTGATCCTCCTGCTAACTCAATATCAGCTCCTGCAGGTGTCAAGCCTTGCCGCAGCCCTACAAGACGATCAGCAAAGCATGATCTACGCCAAGATCTCGCTATATGCGAATGACGGCCCATTTCATGCTGTTATGATTTGAATACCAGTGGTGACATTCAGAACGTACAAACCTTGTAACGTGGAAGCCGCATTGTGGCACTGTTTGCGCCGGAAAAAACGACTCTTCTCTGCAGGTTTCGGGCGTTACGCATATCAAGGGCGAGACGTTGGGGACGTTGGATTGAGTGCTCAACACGATGACACAGCCACTCATTCCGGGCGGTCTGCATCTTTTCAGTTTTTGGGATTGGCCAGGTGACTCTGTTTCCCTAGCTGGAAACGTTTGCGACAAGATGTGAATCGTTTGGTAGGCATGATGGACGAAAACCACCGCCTCCGGATGCATCAGTTCATGTTAATCCATTGGCAACAATTTCGTGGAAGTTGGCAAACCAACTGGCCTCAACTACCAGACGATGCGGTCTTTCCAGAAGGGATATCTACGAGAAGAACTATTCGTCTCCGCGGTAGTCATGGAAGATCGTCTCGTGGGGACACGGCTGCGACATCCTTCACGTCACCTCTCGCAACTCCGGCAAAACCTGTCGCTGAAGGAAAGATCTGAGGACTAAAGCTTCCAGTAATAATCTGTAGGGCCGCGTCGTGGCCTGTGTCTCGGCTTGGGACCGGTCTTCCAAATACAGCCGATCTTCGATGAGGACCACGAATTTGGGGGTGCCAAGAGTCGTAACCAACGTGCAACCGATACACAGCGTGAAGCACCTGGAACATGAGATCTGCGGGATCCGTGGATGGCACTGTTTCCTTTTTTACAGGGCCACATCCTGGACGGCTTGGCCATCGCCGGTGCATCCTCTGAATCCCTCGACCTTGACATCGTGTGACGCTCGTGGCAACACAGCCCACTTCTGAGGTTTGACGCGGTGCAGCCCAGGCCTTTGAAAAGCGAAGGGCCTTCGGCTGGACGCAAAGCTGTTACTTGCTGTTCCTCCCTACACACTACCACGTTTCTGATACGAGCCGGGGGTCCGAACGTCAACGTCCAGGTCGCGTTTCCTTCCCCATGGGGGACGGAATTCGCGGGTCGCTCAAGGAAACCAGCCCAGAAGAGGCTCAATTTGCTAGAGAATCAGTGGTTCGCTTTTTTGACAAGACCTTGTGGCTGCGTCCACCATTCAAGCTTGATAGGTCTTCGCCTTCTAAGCGCCATGTCAAAAAGGCTGGCGGACAACGGCGACCGACAACGGCATGGTTCAGCCGCGCCACGTAAGTCGATTCTTTTCGTATCGCATAATCTATATGAACCCTGTCCGTGACGAAACTAACCGGCGCTGATTCAACTCCATGGATGCAGGCTGCCATGTATGCGTTAGTATGCTTCTAGCGTTCGTCATCTTGCCCCAAGCATTTGTCAACCGCGCATACGAGCAATTCGGGCGTCGACAAAGTATGTAGTTTTTCCAGTAGGCGTCATCTCACTCAGCCTATCGAATCTCGTCATTTTTTTTGGGGTTCGAGTCGCGGACAACCATGCAATGGACGTTGGGAGGATGGCGAACAGGGTGGGACGAGGCAAGGTGGTTTGAAGCGGTTTGACCTCCGTTGCCTCTCTTGCTGTGTTTTGCAGCTCTGGTCCCAGGCAAGTCAAAAAAGTTTATTGCCCTCAAACGCGAAAGCACGCCAAGGGATGGGGGGAAGGGGGGCACAAGCCAAGCCGATCACCCATGGCCACGGTTAATCCTGTGGGTTTCCTTTCAGATTCTCGATGCTTATTCTTGAAAATGGCACGACTGACTAGAGATGGTGGTTTGGCTGTTCCGAACCAAGCATGAATAACCTTAGAATGTCTGGAGGGGGGGGGCCTTGTCCGCAGGGCATGATACGAAGAGGGTGAGAGACGACCAACAACATCGGACGAGCGAACAGAGTTTCGGTTATCACGCGCGCCTTGCCCCTTTGAAGGTCAGGTTGTAAGGGACTTGGGACGACGATGGACCGAGTCCCGAAACCACTCTCTGCCGTTGGCCTGACTCAAAATTGTTGCTATTCTGACGCCGACGAAGATGGGGATATCAACAGTCGCCTCATGATTGCTTGAGTGGCTCAGCACCAGCACACTGACATCTGTCTTGCTAGGGTGGTTTCAGGCTCATTTGGTTACGCTGCCTCAACATGTTCCTCCTTATGCCACACACACAGTCGTATTCAGGCCCATGTTCGGGACGAGATGAGAGCGAGTACATAAAGATCCCGCTGCCTCCTCCTCTTTGGAGTGATTTTGGGTTGATTCGACGGCAGGCCTCACAGTATCAAATTTAATACACACATTCCCTTAGATACGCTTATTTCAGTTCAACCCGACAAAGTTCTAGTTCATCCATCTCCAACCTCGGTTCACTTCAGTCCATCAAAATGAAGTTCCTCACATTTGGCTTCCTCCTGGCCTCGACGATCGTTAGCGTCAGCAGTCTTCCCACCGACGTTGATAGCAGGGCTGTCAAGTACGTTTACAACCGTTTCATACAAAAGCCGGTTCACTAACCCTTCAAAGCTTCCAAAACCACTATGACCAACACTTGGAGGATCGTGAAGAGCGCAAGGAGGCTCGCGACATCTCCGTCCCTTCATTTGCGGGCGTCGAGACTACCAGTGGCGTAATCGCCGACATCGAGGAAGAGGAGGCCGCAGTGCCCCTCCGCGCCCGCCAGTTCTTGAAGAAGAAGAAGGGCAAGAAGGGCAAGAAGGCGAAGAAGGCGAAGAAGGCGAAGAAGGCGAAGGCCGCCAAGGGCAAGGCCGCCGCTCCTGCTAAGGCCAAGGGTAAGGCTGCCGCTCCCGCTAAGGCCAAGGGCAAGGCCGCTGCTCCCGCTGCCCCCGCCGCTGGCAAGGGTAAGGGCGCTGCTCCTGCTACTCCTGCTGCTCCTCCTGCTGGAGGTGCTGCGAAGGGCAAGGGAACCAACCCGCCTGCGGCTGCTCCTCCTGCGGCTGCTCCTCCCGCCGCCGCTCCCGCTGGTGGTGCTTCGAAGGGCAAGGGAACCAACCCACCTGCGGCCGCTCCTCCTCCGGCTGCTCCTCCTGCGGCTGCTCCTCCTGCGGCTGCTCCTCCTGCGGCTGCTCCTCCTGCTGCTGCTCCTCCTACGGCTCCCAACGCTGCTAAGCCTCTCAAGCCTGCGCAGCCGGCCGCCGTCGCCCCTGCCCCCGTTGCTCCTGCGATTCCTGCAGGCAAGGGCAATGGCAACGCCAACTGAGTTGTCGGTTAGTTAGGAGATAATGGATAGAGAGGCCAGCACTGGTGCTGGTTGATTGATTCGGTTCACGAGGTTTATGACAATGCGCGTTTATGGCGGCTTACAGGGACATGAGGTGTGGTGATCGGAAGAATTGACCGCAGAGGAGCGTCTGCAACTACTCACTGCTCTCCACCAGGGCACGGCAACGGGATACCGGCACTCCTCAAACAGCTTCGGGCTGTCACTGGGGGTTGAGACCGGAGTGCGGAAGTACATACATAGCCACCAATGATCAGATTTCAGCGTCAGACGATTGTGCCCATGCGCGGTTCTCGTTCGCAAAGTTGATTCGATATGGCAGAGATGGTGCTCTCGAGTGATTCCAGATGTTGAATGTGGTTGTGATACAGACCTTGGCGCTATGACGTCTTGGCTCCACGGACACAAGCAGTAAGGGTCTCCCTCTTTTCAGAATCTTCCGTTTCATGGGTTGGCCCATGGAAACATGTTTCACTCCGGTCCCTGCTTCACACCACCACTCCTCACGGACATGCAAGTCATACACCGTATGCACGCTACCCTCATCTTAACTTTATTCATCCCCCCCCCTCCGTCATCTGGAACCAGGCTTATCAGGGGCGAGGGCCGACCTCTCCGAGTGCCTGGCCGACAACTAGGATGCAGTCCCCTCTGAATGGGATATATGGCATGGTCCGACTCCCACATGACTGTTTGAGTGAAGTCAGTTGACTTGGCTAATTGAAACTCGGTGCTCCGCAGTGTTGTCTGCACTTAGGCATTCGTCTTCGTTCTTCGTAACCGCCGGCCTGGAGGTTACTTGCAGACTCGACCTAACCCCTGGTGCAGTGTCCGAGGGTTCCGGTCGATCCACTCCATCGCACCGGACATTGACAAACCAATGAAACCCTCGGGACGACGATTCGAGCTTCGTAGAATGAAGCTTTCCCTGTCTGAGCGCAGAAGGCCAATGCCCACCAATGCAGTCCACTTTTTTCCTTTGGTGTTTTCTTCTTTCAATTTACCCTGCCCGACCCCACCAAATTAGCTAGCTCCTTCTCTCACCATGATCCCTTGCGCATGAAGAAATTTTCGTTGCCAACCCCCACGCGTCCAAGGACTAAGAGCAAATTCTTCTGATTATCCTCCAAGCAACGGGTCCCCATCCCATCAGCTCATGAGGTTGAAAAATGGCCGGTTGGCCCAATGGCAAGGCGTCTGACTACGATCCCTTCGAAAGATCGTGCAATCAGGAGATTCTGGGTTCGACCCCCAGGCTGGTCAATTGTTTTGACTCGCTCACCCAGGTCAATTAATCATGTTACTTCTATTTTGCTTCGACCTTTTCTTTTCCCCTTCCTTCTCTTTTGTTTGTGCGTTTATATACCAAATACACTCTGTGCCGGAAATTTGGCCCAACTGGCTTCATCGTGAGATAGCTCAAGAGACATGTTACTTGATGATAAACAATACCCTCCTTATAACTGCCAATAACAGTGAAACAAGACGAAGGGACTCACAAGCCACTTATGGTTATTACCCCTTGGTGTATCGTCGATTTCGCCCGGTATTGTTCGTTTCGGTAAAAGTAACATTGCAATAGCCTCGAACGCCGGTAGATGCGCAAGAAGTTTGTTCCTCGCAGATAAGCTTAACCGGTGACAGAAGTCAGCGTGACGCTAGGGAGAAGTTAGTTGTCGCGACACCTTTCAGCAATCGTACCCGGTTCCCTGTACAGGCTCAGACTTTCATGCCAACTAGGAGCTTGATCGAAAGACGTCTTGAGTCACTTGGGGAACTTGGAGTACCTGCACAACAGTGAACCTTATCCCCTACTGGGTAGTCATCCCCGACTGAGTGACAATGGCTACAGCGAAAACTAGAAGTCTTCCCAAGACACCGAATTAAAATGGCTGCATCTGGTGGAAGGTATCTCTCGAGTAGGCGAGCCTTGGGTCCAGGGGGGAGACGATGATAAATTGTTCTCTCTCTTGCCACGTTCGAGAGACTTCCTTTTGCCACCTATCTATCCCAGGGGTCCCTCGCCAACGGCCAAGGTCAAAATTGCATGAACCAAGCACTTTGTGTATTGCTGACGTGGATATCTTGCTTGGCATGAGCGGAAATAAGGAGTCTGGATAGCTGCATGACGCATGGGAGTTGTCATTTTCAATACGAAGCTCGCGCATTGCTATGACTCCCGTCTGACTCCCGTCTGTTGAAGTAAGCTTTTCCCCCTTGATCCCAAAGGCCTTGGGATTGAATTGTCAATGTGTTAGTCAGCCTCTTTCCCTTACACCTGAAAAAGCGTCTGCGGGGCCAATCGTCGCAATAACATGGCGAATTCGATTCCGAAACGCCCGGTGACTCGCGTTTGTGCAATATGCTTATCTTTCACATTCCGTTGTAAACACCAAGCCGGTCATATGTATCCTTAAAGAGGGGTGTTAGGGCCGCGGAAGGCGGTGAAGTTTATTGAATAAGCTCAGTACTATCCGCTTGATGTGTTTACTGTGAGCAACTCCTAAAATATAGTTTCATCAGTCCATCAAGCTGCACCTCCTATTCCCTCGGCGTCGGATTGTTCAGTGTTCTCTATAGATGCTTCAACGGCACTAAGGCAATACACCATAGACAAGCTAACGGTGTAATGCCGCTTTTGGGCTCCATTGGAAGTGCATCGAGTTCAACCTTGGGTTCATGCTCTCGGCCATACCCCAATCACAAGTCCTGAAGGCTCCGGAGTTTCTGGCCCGGCCAAGCAGTCCCCTTCCCTTGTTGTCAGCTTGAGGAAAAGATGGCAAAGAAAGCCCACGGTGTCTTTCCCGTCAGGTGCAATCCACATTCGCGGCAACGGCAGACAAGCAACGATGGATGAGATGTGTGCAAGCGCGTATTAATTTACTGATGAACATCCCAGAACCCGGTGTCGCCTGTTAATCGTTAGCATATACGCATCGTAAGACAGACGGGCATATCCGAGCGTTAGATACTCAAGTAGTCGTTTGATAATTATATCTTACAAAGTCATTACAAATGACTTGTATCATACAAACGTAGCAAATGAAAGCTTCTGCTGAAGAGATTCGCTGCTTCTTGATTTTCTACATTTTATCCATCTGCTAAGTCTGGATACTTGGGCGTCGTAATACTTAGAAAAGATTCACGCGAGAACCTTGATTGTTTGCGTTCTTCTTTATATCGCTTCACAGTAATTATGAGCACAAACAGCGCAACATTTGTGCCTATAGGTAGGCTTGCACAGATAACCGTAGCAATAGTGGTCCACAACCCCAGCAGCGTCATCATTCAGACAGCCGTAGCTGACTTTCGATGTAACGGCCGGGACGGTACAGACACACTAGCTTGCAAGACAGTGCCTGAAGGCACAGATGAAAAGGAAGTTGCCCATGTAAGTGTACGAGATAGCATCGTCCCCAAGCCTACCTTTGCAGGCCGGAGAGGGGAGGCGCGGCCGCTGGCAACAAAAAAACTATGACAGTGGTTGTCGCCGGGGCAGCGATGAGAGACGCCGCCGATACTGACAACGAGGCTGAATGTCTTGGTACAGTTGTACAATTAGCACACGCCTATGCAGTTGAGCACGGGGGAAGATTGTGGTGGACAGGGGCGTTATGTCCAGCTTCTCCTTTCACTTAGTTGCGCCATTGCAGTCAAGTCATCGGAAACGATAGCTGAATGTGCCACTTCAGACTTCAGACATTTCAAAGCAAGGAGATATCTTGGTTATACAAACATCAATTCACTCTGGTCTCCAGTGATCGGCTACATCTCACCACATAGCTCTGAGACGATGCGTAGAGAGATCAGCTTCGAGTAGAAATTCTTGGCCTACGCGCCAGGGAAAACGAGGGAAGAGTAGGTGCTTGATCAACAATCTGTCTTCTAGAAGCAGTGTTATCTGGGATGCCCCGGGCCAGATAGCCGAGTGGATTACGAGGTGCAAAAGCTTTCTTGTGTTTTTTTCCGTAAGGACCTGCTGGTTCGACTTACGGATAGTTTAGTAAAGCGTGGGGTTTTTGCGTTCTTATACCATCCTTCTTTGGCACAGGTTCTATTCGAATGTCACTTCAGATACTCAGATGAAATACCATGAAGTCTCTACCTGAAGCACTGAGCTGCATCGGTAATCAAGTTTGGGTTGCAGAAAAGGAGTGGTCGACCGTTTACTGAAGTGAAAGATTATCAATGGTCCCCCACCTCAGAAAGACCAACTGTCTCTTGACTGAAAACCGAAAGGCAGTATCGGATGGGCGTCCCGAGCACAACATGGGGTGATCAATGTAAACTTTGGAGGCTCTCATTCCTATCCCATCTCATCTCTTCTGTCATCTCAACTCTGCGCTTCCTCGCCACCTTTGTCTGCTACTTCCATGCTTCGGCATTACTTAATTGAATTACATTACCTACTTGTCTCACAGCACATACAGCCGTCCATATAGAAACATATTCTCTAGTTGAAGTGTGTAATAAAGATCTAGAGCGCGTTCGAGAAGGGAGGAGCAGGAAAATCCAGCCACCGGCCAACATATGGTAGGACCACCCCGGAAGACGCTAAGCTTTAGGCGAGCTGTACCGTAGCCACAACCCCGGGTGGCGTAAGAATCCCCCGATTGGCCCAAACCTCCATGACAAGGGTCACCCCAGCATCCTCCTATGAAGATTTTATTATCCTACCTCGAGGTGATCTAGGTATGCGTCCTGCCTCAAGCTTCACCCCACTCTTTTCTTCGCTTCCTCTGAACCTTATTTGCTTTTTGACCTCATGATTCATTCCCTCTCACTTTCCAATCCCTATCGTCAGTTCATCCGAAGCCCAAGTAAGCTTGTGCGCTTGGAAGCCTTTTTTTTTTTTTTTTTTTTTTTTTTTTTTTTTTGGCATGGTCTGATCCAAGGACCTTTCTCCCAAACAATCCCTTGCGGCATCTAAAATCCCCATAAGCGTGAGCTGACTGATGGAAATTTGGGTATCGTAGGCCTCAATCCTGTAGAAGGCATCGGCCATTGCTATGACAACAGATTCATCGCCATCCCTTGTCTGTTTCCCACCCAGGAGAGGAAGCAGAGCCTTGAGACAGCTTACAGTCTCCGAGACGAGGACTGCATATAGCCGATCAGATCTTTTCGATGCTCCCAACTAAGGACATTTGTTCATTTCCTGTTTGAAACAACAAGCTAACAATGTAGCAGAGTATGCCACAGCGACCCAGTGTCGAGGTGCGCTAGATGCTATCACCTTCGGCAAATTCCAGTCATCCTCACCCCCCACCACATACCGTTGTGTCTGGCCAGAGAGATCCAACATGGCACGGCCTGTATCCGCAAACTCGAGCTTGGGCTTACCGTGCTTGACATGTATTCTGCCCGGAACGCCGACAACGCAGAGCTTGATGACCGTTCTCCCCAGACAATCGTAGCATACAGTTGAGGAGATTTTCAGCATCGAATCATTGTGCTGTTGGTCAGCATCATGACCAGCACTCTCACGCCTCAAGCAACGGCTCCAACATACCAAGCGGCGTGATATCGCCTCTATGAAGATCAGTATTGTTTGCGGAAACGGCGTGTCGCCGTCGTTAATCTGCAAACCAGTCCCATCACACCCAATCCAGGTCTCGGTCCAGGCAATCGATTTTCTGTTGGAACGGCTTGCCAGGCGCTTGCTATCAGTACCATAACATGGTGTTGAATTCCACATTGTCGGAAATGTTTTTGCGTTCCTCGTACAGACATATGTCACGTTGGACCATCTCACCAACAAATAAAGGGGCCATCTCAAGCATGGTGTAAAGCTGCTAGTTGATGCTTGTTAACCGGCGTGCTGAGCCTCTCGACAAGGTACAGCCCCGCCTTGCGATAAATGCAAATCGTTTGAAGGGTTGTTAGCCCTCTCGGCCATCTGGGGCTTGTTACTCTCACCCCTGGGCACAGCCGGTTTAGACCATCGCGATCAAGAGCTTTTTGTCTCAAGAATTGCCGACACCAGTACTTTCTTCAACATGGCTCCCGTTCCCCCTTGTGTTGATCGGCATGAGGATCTGGGGACCCGACGGCGATAGAAATCTCGGCAGCAGTACAAAAGCTTTCAAGTCGAAAGCCTGAACAACTTTCACGACGATCCCTTGCTGGCCTTCGCCTGTGCCAGATGTGACGAGGCCCATACACACAATGCTACGACCCGACATTGGATGTACTATAAAACAGCAGGTACTTCTTGCATCGCGTCATGTAGCCGTTGAAATTCCTTTGACGACTGAAAAGTTGTCTCACAGCCCCCACAACGCGGTCCTACTGCGGGAAAAGAAGTTGTATCTTCAGGCTCGTAGCTCTGATTGAGTATATGATGCTACGCCCGGCCGACGAAGCATCCATACTCAACATTGACTGGGGAGTGAACATTATGAACCCACCTGTCGAAAAATGGTGTTTTCAGAGGGTGGCAAGACTCCTTCGGCCATTTGCTGACCAGCCATAATATATTGAGGATGGAAGCGCGCCCAGGGTTAAAGATCCGGTGTGCGCGTGCATGATAGTTCTTTTCTTGCACTATGGGCATCGTACAGCATCCATAGTCATCGCAGTCGATGCACAAGCATCACAAGGTAGAATTGGAACCCTCTACTATTAACTGCCCCGTCTCGTGCAAGCTTGCCTCGCTGCTAGTACTCGCTGTGTACGCCAAGTCCGTATCCCGACTTCGCGGGACTTTTCAACTAGCAGCAAGATGCTGGATCGACGAGGACACAAAGCAGCAGCCAAAAGGAATGCCACGTCTATGGCGCTCCCCTCTTGCTCCAATACAGAGGCAATGGCGCTGCTGCTACTGGCGACGGCTTCACGAGGTTTCGCCTGCCTCTATATAAAAAGTCGAAATGGTTTGTCGAAGGTTTGGCAAAAAAGCAGCACAAACTGTCAATCATACCTGACAGTTCCAGGGCGACCTAATGTGTACAGTTCTCGTCCCGGCACCATCACCGTGGACTGCTTCACACACAACATGGCACCCAGATAACCGTTTCCCTATCGCGCCTGGGGTCCATCGGACATTCCAGGGTGAATACACCGAAACCGACCACGAAAGAGCAGATTCGATCGACGATCGACGTCAATTCAAAGAACATTGATCATATTGTACATGTGGGCCGCTTCACTCGCCGATAAGGGTAACTCAAACCATGCTCTGCAACCATCATTGGATCATGAAACAGTGTGCAGTTGCTGTCTTTGGAGGTTGGCTGCCACGCTTTGGAAGTCCTGGTATGTAACAAACCGAAGGCCGACGTGGACCCACCTACCGTCACATTGCGCCCGCGATGTGACTAGCATTAATCGCCAGTCCAGCATTTGAGTGGCATCTCAATCCTTCAACAGCGTCACTCTCCGGTCACACATCATCGAAACACTCTTCACTATGCTCCGGTAAATCGTACAAGGTCGTGATTTCAATCGTACATGCCCGCTTCCGGGCACCCCTATCAACGACATCTCCGTGAACACGTTCAAACCATACACTGCAAAACCCCAAGCGTCTCCTAACCGCCTACTGCGCGGCCAACAGCACCGGCAATCTCTCCGAACAGGATTCCCTTGAAAACGCTCTCGCCCATGTTCTGCGTCCAGTGCCCGGCCTTGGACAGCTTCTCCTTCCACAGCTTCTTCTGCTGCGGCGCGAGGTCCTCCCAGCTGACGGCGGGGCCGTACACCTCCTCGTCGTGGACGGCGGCCTGGAACCGCGGCACGGGGTCCTCCTCGATGTGCGTGGGGCTGATGATGTCCTCGCGGATGACGATGGGGTCGCCCTGCAGGGCGTGGACGTCGCCGATGAGCGACGTGAGGAACTCGTTGGGCACGTTGGCGACGGCGTGGCGGCTGGGGAGGATGCGCGGGCGTACGGCGCCCGTACTTTCGAGTGTGAGCTGGAGGAGGACGGCGAGCAGTAAGACGAGGAAGGTCGTGATCGTGAGCCGTGACTTTGTGAACCTGCGCGGCTGTAGGGCGATGGCATACCGCTGCGGGCGGGGCGGGCCTCCCTTGCGGATGGGGGCGTCCCTGTCGGTGAATTTCTTGAGGAGGATCGAATGCACGACGACGGTATTCTTCATTGAGATACTTGCCAGCTTGACGTACTGAGGGCGCGCGGTGGTCTTGGGCGGGATGTAGACGGACAGGGCCAGGTTGGTGATTTGCAGCGGGTGGACCTCCTTCAGAGTCGTGAGGAAATCAAAGTCGACCAGCAGGTCAATGCTCGAATGCGCCTTATGCTCGAGCGTGTAGAGCGATATCGACCGATCCTGGCCGGCCGCGGCGACGAGGAACTGCGCATTGCCAATCTTGCCGCCGGGGGTCGAGGGCGGGCTCAGATTCCGCACGGCGATAGTCGTGATCTGGTTGACTGTGCGAGGCAGCTTCGCCGACGCTGATAGCCGTCCGACATCGCCCACCTTCGTGGGCAATCGGATGCCCAGCAAGAGACAGCCGGCCCGCTTGGGGATGTTGGTGCCCGCCAAAATGAAGTCTGGCGAGAGAAAACGGATCGACCGGAATGTGGGCCAGGCGCCGGTGCCGTCTTCCTTGATCGTGTAGGCGAGATGGGGGCCGTCGATTTCGGACTTGTTGACCTTGATGATGAAGAGTTCGCGCTCGTCGCAGTAGGCAACTTGGAACTCGTCCTCGCCGGTCTGGACGACGTCGATGTCCATGGGCTCCTTTGTGATATCCAGTCTGCCCCTGACCTTGGGCGCAGCAGCGCTCGCGGGCGAGACCTCGAACAGCGCAATTTGCGACTCCTTGGCCAGGCCGGTCGCCACGGCGCCGAGCTGGGGCTTCTCGCCGTAGGGCGCAGAGAGCCTCAAGACTCGCTGGTAGGCGTCCTTGTCGATCTCGTTGTGCTCGAAGAGGGCGGTGCGGGCAAGCTCGGCAACGGTCACGCCGGGGGTATTAGCGCCGGAGGAGACGCGGGCCTTGCTCTGCTCGACGCCGAAGACCCGGAAGTGCTCGTTCTTGCCCTTCTCGACGTCGGCGGGGCTGGAATTGATACCGGCGTAGACGTAGCTGGTCCGGCCCTTCTTGGGGCCGACAGCGAGAGTCATGACGCTGTCCTCGTTGCGGCTGAGGTCGGCCTCGCCGCTGATGCGCAGCTCGTCCTTGGTCGAGGCGTCGATCACCGTCTGTCGCGCGGGAGATCAGTCGCATGTCGTGTGGGAGGTGGGGAGGGGGGGTCAACGTACAATCTTGTTGGCGACGCCGCTTCTGTTGGCGCCGCCGCCGCCGCCGACCAGAAGACGGTTCGCATCTTGGGGGTCGAACTCGCAGGCATAGGGGAGGTAGTCGAGGGTGACCTTTGCAGTCTCGAAGGGGCGAGCCATGTTGGCGAAGCTGAGGAGGGTCTTGGCGGGGAAATGTCCCTGCGATTGACTGGGGTCGGTCGGTCGGGGTTTTGGAAAGAGGATTCGTTTGTGAGTACACGTGTAGGTCGTCAAAGAACCATGGCCGACGGGAGTTTGGTTGCGCAACGTGGACAAAGAGCCGTGATGCTGGAGAATGATGACGTTGGGGCGGCGTGGTAGAAAAAAACGAGTTGGCCAGATATGGCCTTGCGGAGTTAGGGGGCAACGTCAGTTGCTTCAGCTCCCATCGGGGATTGGCGCCTCTCCACGTGTTAGCGTTAGTGTTGGTGCTGGTGCCAGGAAGCTCAGCTGGAGCACGGAGCAAGCGGTGCTGTCAGCTCTGTTGGGAGGTTTGTCGGCTGCGAACATCCCTGTCTGCCTTGATCACTGCATTGACAATCCTACCCAAATTTTCCCAATCGATGTCTCTTTTCCCCATAAACAGCTGATCGGATCGCCAAGCATGTCAGCCCCGTTCCAGCATGTATTTCAAGCATATCACATCAGTCCATTATCCTACTGTCAATGTCAGCAAACAATGAGCATCAAAGACGGTATATTACACCCAAAAACAAAAAACAAACAAAAGAACATCTCCCCTTCACCGTTATACCCTTATAGCAAACCCCAAAATCTGTTTGTGAATGTCATTGATAAGAGCAAACGCTGGTGGTCTCCCCAAAGAACACCTACTAACTAGAAAATGACGTCCCTATTTCCACGCCGAAACTCCATCTACCCTCACCGGCACGATGCGTTGGTATCATAAGTTCATCCTCGTTTGAAAGCGCCACTTTGGTCAAAACTTTCCGGTCTCATCGCGTGCAGGTGTAACTCCCATCCCTCCCTTACTGACCTGTGTAGAACAGGTACAGGCCGTGGGGCGGCAAGCCCAGCGCAGAACCCTCGCTGTGGAACTTCATGTTACCCAACTTGTTCGACTCCAGTGGACGGATGGTCTTGCAATCAGGAGATGACGACTCTGGATCTTGACGAGTCTGCGGCTGTTGACGAATCTGTGACTGCTGAGCCTGTTGAGCCCGCTGAGCCTGTTGAGCCCGCTGAGTCTGCTGAGACTCGACGTGTTGGTGCTGAGACGTGGCAGACTCCTGCTCATACAAAGAGACCCGAGCTTCAGATAGATGGCCACGGGCTTGAGGCTCAGTCGGAACCTCGGCCTCGGTCTGTTCCTGCAAGTAATGCTCTCGGCGAGCTCGAGCGCGCTTGCGACGCTTCTTGCCCATCTCGTTGCAGTCGTGGCACACCTGATCCTTGAGGGCCGCGTACTGGGGCTCCTGGCGATGCATGCAGATGGACTTAGGGGCATCCTTGCACTTGAGGCAGCGGTAGGTAACACACTCGACGTGGCCGCACGAGTAGGTGTAGAAGACGTTCTGGCACATCTTGGTGTTGATGTCTGCTTTGTGTAGATTGTGAGTATGCGAAAACTACTGGGATGTGGCAAATAAGAAAGAAAGGGGCTTTACCTGATTTTCTTGAAGTATGATGTTGTAGGCTGCGGGTAAGTTCGATAGATAACGCTTAGCTGATTTTCCTCGGTGACTTCTTGGTCAAAGCCAGCTGTTGAAGTCGCCCAGGTGAGCGTGACAAGGAGTCTCGCGTTGAGAAGAAGGGAACTATTCAGCTGTCCTCGAGCGATACTGCAAAAATACGACTGAGAAATGTAGTCAGATATAGGTGAAGATGCCGAGTTAAGAGAGGGAGATGATCATCTTCAGACCTTGATGAAGGGGTTCTTGTGGCAATGGAGATTCGTCTGCAGAATTGGGTTCGAGAAAGCAGGCGTTGCCTGGAAAGGTGCAAAGAGATCGCTGTCGAGGGTTAGGCCCGGGGATCGAAAGACTCGTATCCCTCGAGGTGATGATTGTTCCAGACTATGGTAGAACCTCCCCAGTTCTGACAATTTCCAGTGATGCTTTCTGGCCGGAGTCGACTTTTGTAGAAAGATTAGCCGACTATGTTGCAAGAGCGTTAGGGTTGTATTTGCGAGTAACGGGAAATGGATTTTAGATGAAGTTGATGAGAAATGAGGTATAGAATTAGAGAGGCTAGAGATGCTACCCCTGAAGTTGAGATGGAATTATGAGACCGAGAATGGTCCATTGATTGGGATGAGAGGCATGTTCTTGTAGGGTTGAAGGGTTAAACTTCTTAGGCTCAAATGTAAAGAAGCTGAGATGAAAGTTTGAGTTGTCGCAGGTGGGGTGGTTGGAATAGTTGTATCCGTTTCTGGGGAATTTGGGGTAGGATTAAGACTAGGGAAAAGGTGCGCGTAAGGGGTCACTTACCGGATCGCTTGTTCTTATGCGTGACTTCCTGCACTGTAAAGTACGAGCGTGACTGAACAAGGCAGAAGTTGAAAGTGTGGCGTGTGAGTGTCGCGAGAGCTGTGCCTTTTGAAAGAAACGATGTCTCTTTTCTGTCAAAGATGTCAGCAGGACAGATCGAGTTACTAAGAGTGGTGGCATTTTGTATGGAAAGGACTCCTATGATGGCGCAGGAGCGACTTGAGTTTTGTACCTGCCAACGGGGAGCCAACGCGAAGAAGGCGTTAGGTTGTTGTTTTCTGCGAAGTCACTTTGACTCTATGTGCGTGCTTTTGTACTGTGAGGGAGATTAGTAACTTTCAGAAGTCTATTGCTGTGCTCTCTGTATGTCCGAGGTGAAGTGATGAAAGTATTATGTCGGTAGTGGAGAAGAGCCTGCGAGTCCGAATGTGGGCACTGGGACATGAGTTGAGTGTGGTAGGCGCCGAAGAAAAGTCCGGAGACAAGAAGATGAAGGAAGCAAAAGGCTTTCATGAAGAAGTGAATAGGAAATATAGTAGCGCGAGAAGGAAAGAAGAAAGGGGGGTATTCTCTGCCGAAAGGACTTGAAGCAGAGGTTATAGCTTGACAAGACTAAAATGGGGATATTCACATGCCGACGCAAAGGGAAAGACGCAAGGGTAGATGTGGGAAAGACGACGAACCTGACGCGCACCGAAGAAATGCCTCTTAATGAGTCGACAAAATCGTAGTAATTAGAGATGTGTACTCTGAGATCGGAGATGTATTTGCTTGAGACAGGAGGGGCAGAAACCTTTTGTCTTGCTTCAAGTGAATATAAGTCTCAGTCCCAGGCCAACCGGGTCACTGTTAAAGTCGAGAAGATGATGGTGTTGAGTGGAGATTGAGAAGGCAATTCGAGACGGAGGTCGAAATAAGTAGGCCGCGATGGTGAAAGAAGCGCCTGAACGGAAAGAATGATGGATCCAGGCGAGGAAGCGGCGGTTGTACCTTCTTCCTAAGGGGTAGATATAAGTTCTGAAGTCGAGGTCGAGGCCCGGGCCGAGGCGAAGTTGCCGGTCGAGCCGGAGTTGGGGGACAGCCGGAGGCGAAGGCCACAAATAAACAGCTCCGGTAGTGGTTGGCGTAGGGCCTAGACGGAAGGAGTCGCGAAACCGGGAGAAGGTCTAGTGAGAGTGGACTGGGTTCCAGGGAACAGAAGCGTGGCAGGTTTGCTTGTCGAAGCTCGGCTCCTCGGGCCAGGATCAGAGATCGGGGATGGAACGAGAAGGACACCGAGAAGCCAAAGGTTTTCTCTGGATGGGCTCGTCAAGCAGGAGGAAGAACTGATGAAGAGCTCCTCTGCAAAGGGTCGTCGATGAAGTCGATAGAAAGTAGGTGGAGCGGAGGGTGGGACGAGCCCCTCCGTCTCCGGACGAGAGAACGGAGGAAGGAACGGATGAGATGGCGCTTCCTGGTGTAGGACAGTTGAATTTCTCGCACAGTTCCGTTCGGCTCTTCGAGACCTCAACTAGTATATCAAATCTACCATCCCTGAGATTACACACTTGAGCATCTTGTCTGTGGCAAAGACGTCCTGCGAGAAATGGCAATTCCATAGCGGTCCAGGAGAATCAAAGTCCATGGTAGGCAATAACCATCATCACCACGGTGAGCATCAAAACCTGGCCATGGAATGAACGTTTTCAAATCGGATTCCCATCACCTTGCTGCTACAACGCCGCTACATCTATACAATACGCTTCACCCCAAACTCCTCTCCCCCGTCTACTATACCACCCCCTAATCCACGAGAATCTTCTCCTCCAGCTCGCCAAACCGCTCATAAAAGCTCTCAAACAGCTTGATCGCGTGCTCGACATCCGCGCTACCGCCCGTCTCGCGGATCGAGTGCATGCTCAGCTGAGGGTTACCCAGGTCCAGCGTCCTCACGCCGAGCTTGGCGCTGAGCATCGGGCCGATGGTGCTGCCGCACGGCGAGTCGTTGCGCACGACGAACAGCTGCAGCGGCACGCCCGCGAGGCGCGCGCACTCTTGCAGCAGCACGATGCCCGGGGAGTTGGTCGCGTACCGCTGGTTCGCGTTGACCTTGATGACGGTGCCGCCGTTCATGGCCGGCTGGTGGCTCGACTCGTACTTGCCGGCGTAGTTGGGGTGCACCGAGTGCGCCATGTCGGCGGACACGAGGAAGGAGCGCGAGAGCGTCTGCTCGTAGGCCGTCGACTCGTAGTCGCCGTCGTGGGACACAGCCACGTACGACCCGTCCGACGCCGTGTCGCGGCTGCCCGGCAGCGAGGCGAGGCGGCGGAGGACGGCGGGGAGGAGGTTCGAGTTGGCGCCGTGGGCCGAGGTGGAGCCGATCTCCTCGTGGTCGAAGCAGGTGACGAGACGGATCGTGGTGTCGTTGTCGAGGACGTCGGGCTCGCGGACCGAGGCGATGAGGCCCTCGATGGAGCAATACGTCATGTTCAAGTTATCGAGGCGGGCCGAGAAGATGAATTCGTCGTTGAGGCCACCCAGGCACGACTTTTGCACGTCGTACAAGACCAGCTCAAAGTCGATGACGGCCTCGGGCTCGACCTCGGCGTGGGACGCGATGACGTCGAGGATGTGAGGGTGGTGGCGCTCCGTCATGGCCTTGAGCGGCTTGAAGTCCTCCTCGGCCTCGTCGCCCTCGGGCTGGGCTGCAGCGCCCTTGTTCAGCTCGGCGGTGGCCAGGCCGGCGATGGGGAACAGCTCGTTCTCCTTGTTCGGGTCGAACGTGGAGCTCCTGTCGAGGTGGATGGCCAAGGTCGGGATGCGCAGCAGCGGCTTGTCGACCTTGATGAGCTTCTGGACAAAGTTGCCGTCGGCGTCCTTGACGAGCACGCGGCCGGCGATGCTGAGGTCGCGGTCGAACCAGCTGTGCCAGATGCCGCCGCCGTAGGTCTCGACGCCGACCTGCAGGAAACCGACGTTGTTCTTCTTGGAGACGGGCTTAATGCGCAGGGTCGGGGAGTCGGTGTGGGCGCCGATCATGGCAACCGGATTGCCGGGCTTCCACTTCTTGCCGATGGCGAAGGCGACAATGGACGAGCCATTACGGGTGAGGTAGTATTTTCCGCCGGGGTGCAGCGCCGAGTTCCAGGAGTCGCGCTCCTTGATCTTCGTGAAGCCGGCTTTCTCGAGGCGGGCGGCGGCGGTCGCGCAGGCGTGGTAGGCTGGTGGGGAGGGCACGTTAGCTGGGAAACCGTTTCTCGGGTCGGCAACGAATGCTCACGGGTAGGAGAGGCGTTGACGAAGTCGACAAAGTCGAGGGCAGCTGCCGGGGGAGCCATTGTGCGGGCAGACGTCGAGAAAGGAGCTCGGGGATGGAGGGGTCGAAGGACGGTGACGGATGCAATGGCGGGGTTCTTGTTTGGTCTGGCGATGTTTCGGCACAAGAATGTTGTGACCGATAGCATTTAGGTTGCAAGACTCTTGTTGGCAGCAGCCCTGGTTCGGAGAGGCAAGCCAATGGTTCTCAAGTTTGCCTTCGTTTCTCGATATCGTTGGGTATATTCCAGGTGGTCACGAGGGCAGCTTTCGTTGGCGGGTATCGTTATCGCATGTCGTCAAAGGCAATCCGACGTTGATCCGGCGCCGAAGCTGGGATTGTCTCTCTCACCTGCCGAAAGGGAACAAAGGGTGGAGTGTGCGCCGGCTCTGCTGGCTCTATGGTTCTGGCGTCGTTGGATCGGGCCCCCCCAAAACCAGAGCCGGTACGTACCTGCGTGCATTGGATGGCCCTCCTCCAGCGCCGCCCATGTGTATTGGTACCCCAAGTCTGTACGTGATGGATGGCTAGGCTAAGGCGCATTAAGGCGAGGCAAGGCAAGGCGAGGTCGGGGCAGCGGCATCGCTCACTACTGCGCCTGCGGTACTGGCTGGCTGGCCACGCCACAGGAAACCCTCTATTTTGTGTCCGCCGTGTTATGTTGCGAGCAAGTGCTGATGCTTGCTGGTCCTCGGTGCGGCTCTCCCTCTCTCTCCCTCTCCCTCTCCCTCTCCCTCAACCACAGCTCCCCCCCCCACTATGTCAATAACCCGACCCAAATGCACACTCAACCACTCCCCATCCTCGGCTCGGCTGCTGTGCCTTCATCAGGTCGCCCATCAACTACCCGTGGGGCTCCCTCAGAACCCATTGGGCCATTGTACCTCCTCCCCTGACTGCTAGGACAAGAGGCGCAGATAGAAAGCGAGAGACGAGAAAGACAAGACAAGGCACCCAGCCCGTACGAGTGGCGGCAAAGTCAATGAGGCCCATGTCGACCTGGCGTTGCAGCACGACAGATACGGAATGACCCCCTCCCCGGCTCTGCAGATCCCAGGGGGTTCCTGGGTGCACCCACATGAAGGCACAGCCAAACTTCACAGCGCCTCGCATGACCGACGACGGGCAGCGGCATCCATCAACGACAGTCACGCTTCTCTCTTTCTCTTCATCTTGTCCACCGGGTCAAGTGTTTGACACAGGCAAACAGGACTCGGCAGCCTAGTGACAGGACAGGGCAAGTCGATGTCAGCAAGAAAACTTTCAGATGCTCATAGCACATGGTGAAACTGTCGCCCGCCCGCCCCCCTTCCACCGTTTCCCACGAAGCAGACATGGGCCACCACTCTGAGCTCCGTACCGGTCCAGAGAGAGCCAAGCTCATTGGCGTGTCCCCAAAGGCATCTTCACCCTAGGGATGCCCTGCAGGCCCTTGTCTGTGCACTCCCCACCTCACCTCCCATTGCCAGTCTTTGCTCAGGTCGCTCCCACTACTATGGTGTGATGGGTAAGTTTTTTATCCCCCTATTGTACCGACCCACTTGGTGCAACCCCCTGCGCCGCTGATGGC
>LFIW01002495.1:0-116798 GCA_001625285.1 Colletotrichum incanum | reverse complement strand
GTCTATATCTAAAGAAGAGGATTCTATGTAGTTTAAATTAATTTAAGGTGTTATAGTTAAATTCTCTTATATATTGTCGTATAAGTGCTAGGAAAGTGGCTTACTAGCTTGTGTGGCCTGCTTGCTTATAAACTACGTTATATTCCTTATAGTAATTATTAAAGTTAGTAGATTTATAGCTATTATAGCTATTAAGGATTAAAAGCTAAAAACTACCTTTTATATAAGACTTTATATACTTATTAAAATACTTTAACTAATTTCGATTAATCTTATTTATAGTTTATTCATTTTTATTTAGGTAAAAATACTATTTAGTAATAAATTAGCTGTATATATACTAAAAAAAAGTAAATAGTATAGAAATAGATAGAAGTGTCTAACCTACTATAATAGCCGACTTACTATATATATACGTTATTATTTATTAAAGTTATTAGTATTATTATTATATACTTTATATTTTATAATTATATTCTATATAAACAAAACTATATATAATATATATTTAGTTTATTATAAAGACTTCTTAATAGTTAACTCTTTAATTAAAACGTAGTTAAAGCTTAGGTTATTATTATATAAAGTTTATAGCCTAGTTTATCCTAACGCGTTATATATTACGTTTGTAAAGGAGTTAACTTACTGCTTCTTAAATACTACTTAAGCATAGTAAAATTAGTTATAAATCTAGGTTAATTATATACTACATAATACTCTTCTCTTCTATATAAGGTTAAATCTTAGTAAGGTAGTTATATATTACGTTTTATAGGTCGGCTTCTTATTGTTACTAAAGAGTTATATAGAATATATTATAGATTAATATAGCGTTTTATATATTTAATTTAGGATGAAACTAAAGTATATAGAGCGTTAGAACTAAATCGCTTTTAATTAAATACTATCCTATAGTTATAAGTAGAGAAAAATAAAGAGAAAAGTAGCTTATATAAAATTATAGAAAAGTAGCTTACTTACTTATAGACTACGTTATATTAAATTTATAACATTTCTTTCTAATTAACTTATAGTAAACCTAGTATCACTTTTTATTAATAAAAGTAGTATAGTATTTAAAGGCTATTAGGCTATTAAAAAGTATATTAATATCTATTGTATTCTTTCTAGCTAAGCTGCTTGACTTTGTAATACCTTCTGTCTCAGAACTACGCATGTTAGGTAAGTAACTTGTCCCCTTAAATAGCAAGCCTTTCAACTTACCGTCCTCAACGCTCCGTACATTAGATGTCTTGCGCTGGACAATGATCTCCAGATCCTGGATATTGTTAAGAAGCTGCTGCACTTTTGCCTCGTAGAAGCGCTCAGCTGACTCGATGTCCTATAATATGATTGCCGTCAGCAGCCTGAACAAACCCGGTAATCAGGTACTCAGCAAATGAAAGTGAAACATGCCTTTTCGACGTAGAACCCAGTGCCGATGTCGACGATGACGTGTTTGGGGTCCGACAGCTCCCCACGTACATACAGGGAGTTGGTTAAGGGAACTAGCACCGACTTCTCGCCTGTGAGATGGTCGTGTCAGCACATGATGCGACGCCGACCGAGACCCGGGAAAGGCACGGAGGGAAGATCGAACCATCTTGGGAGCCAGGGCGTGACTTGACACAACGAAGACATTCCTTGAATTTCGCCTGGGCGCTGTGCAACTGGGCAAAGGAGGTTGTCAAGTGCTCTAGTTCCTCTTCTAGCTGCTTCTTGACCTGACTGAGTTGCTGGACGTCCAGCGCCTCAAGATTGACTGTGAAAACTTTGTCAGCAAAGTAGTACGAAACCAGCACGTGTTGGAGACTGTGCAAGAGTAGCCAAACGGGACCCTTACTGCTCTCGGAACCTTGGGTGGCCATGGTGGAAATGAAAGCCCTGGGCTTCGAAATCGTACGACTTGGGAAGCAATCTGTGACCTCGTCCGATTTGAGACTATGCGATACTGCTGAAGGATGAAAGGATGAGGGTAAAATTCACACGAAATGACTATTTCTGTCGAAACAATGAGGCCTGCAATTAGGTATTTAATATGTACCGCTCCTTCTCACGCTTACCTCCTCCACTCACCTCACTGCGCTCCGGTTAATGCAGCAATCCACGTGACTTCTCCACATCTCGCCCCAACGGCCACCGTAAAGTCACACTCACTGCCATTCATCTCAATGCTTTATCTCTCATCTCACTTCTGACCGTTGCTCTCACATTGAATCTCATTAACTTCCGGAAAGACATCATATCTACTGCGTGGGCCTGCCATTCTCCGAGCTCCAGGTTGTGATTATAGTTCTCGTCGGACATCATATATTGAAATACATAGTATTGTACACAGTCCTCATCTAGGATGCTTGGTGACGATAATGGCTTGGCATTATACAGATCTTTACCATCCGCTGGCCTAGTCTAGAGCTGCTCGAGCAAGTCAGACACCCGCCGACGAATGTCCGCAAGCGGGACCTTTTCATTGATTCCCAACCTTCTGCACTGAACCTCGCATGTGCCCTTATCCTTCTTCCACGATTTGCCCAGCACGACGAGAACCGGGTATCCTACAAGGTCTGCATCCTTCAGCTTCCATGCTAGGGACAGTGTTCGGTCGTCCAGCACGGCATCGACCGCGTCGAAGCCGCTGGACGCCGTAATCTCATCGTAAACATCGATCCCCTCTTCAGCAAGATCTGTCGCAGGAATAATCACAACTTCGTATGGGGCAATGGCGCGAGGCCACTGTAGACCCTTATTGTCTGCCAAATGCTCGACCACGGCACCGATGAGCCGTGAGACGCCAATCCCATGGCAGCCCATCTGCATAAAAGTCGTGTTCTCTGACGGCCCAGACCGACCCCTATCACCTGGTATCGAAACTACTGCCCCGAGAGGTTCTGAATATCGTGTTCCTAGATGGAAAGTGTGTCCCACCTCCAGGGCTCTCTGCACCCGCAAAACACCACCATCACAGCTAGGGCACCCGTCGCCAGCACGAGCCGCTAGAAGGTTGAGTAGCTGGCCATTGTTGTTCTCAGTGACCGTGGTGGACTGTACTTCTGCCTTGGCGACACCTAGATCGGACAGAGGCCATACTCTATGCTCGTCTCGGAGCACTTTTTCAATGATGTTTGTCAGCCTGGAGTCCACAGCGTTGATGATTCGTGGTCGACTGGCAGGGGCCTGCCCGCTAGAGAGCGAGACTGCAACTGTATCCCGCCATAGAGACGCGGCATCATCGATGCTCGCATCTAGATCAGGAACGATGGACTTAATGGCCGGAATGCTGACATCGCCGGTCCCGATCTCGGTCAGTATGGGCCCCTCCTGAAGCTGTCCCGGATACCAGGCATTCACCAACGTCGACCGATCCCTGCTGATACCTCGCCAAACCTTCACAGGAGGCGCCATGGGACTTTCCGTCCCCTTCTGGCTGTTTGGTCCTTGTCCCTCCTCGGCGAGTCTTGTCTCTGCAATCTCCGCGTTCACTGTATAGTCACATGTGTTGCATGTGACCACGGTGTCTTCTCCAATAGCAGTAGGGAGATGGTATTCGTGGCTGAGGTCGCCCCCCATATCCCCGGAACTAGCCCTGGCTACCAGTACGGGTAATTTCAAGGCGTTGAAAACACCAGCATATGCTGACTGGACCTTGTCATATGTCTTCAAGGCCGCTTCAGTAGAGACATCGAATGTGTACAAGTCCTTCATGGTGAACTCGCGGGTTCTCAGAAGTCCATGTCGAGGACGTAGTTCGTCGCGAAACTTACGTGCTGTACACTCCTAGTGAGTTTTGAAACTTCTCCGAGGTGAGAAGCGCCGTTTTGGTGACTTACTAATCTGATAGAGACGAAGGGGCAATTCCTTGTACGACTTGACAGTCTTTGCTACTAACGTAGTGATTTCTTCCTCGTGTGTGGGCGACAACATGTATTTTGCTCCCTTGCGATCATCAAAGCCGAAGAGCTTCACCCATGGATTAGGACGGATGAAGATGTAGATTGAACATGTTGACGAACCTCGGGCTCTAATTGTGCCAGACGACCACTTTTTTGCCATAGATCCTTAGACGTGATAGTGGACAAGGCGACTCTGGAGGCTCCTGTGTCAGAAATCAGCAGGACAGCCAGGGATCATATTCCTCAGCAACAAACGCACCCAGATTCTGCATATAGTAGTCGATAACATGCTCCAATTTGTCCTGGACTCGTCTGCCGAGAGGGAGAAGGTGGAAAATACCAGAATGGGACTAGGCAGCCGAATCAGCAGGATTTCGCGACGAGATTGGCCTTTTTACAGCAAACTCACCTGTCTGAGAAAACCGGCTCGAATGAGCTTGTCGTGCGCGTCTAATAGAAAGTGAGTCGGGGGGGTTCTTTTTTTTTGTTGGGGGGGGGGGGGGGGGGGGGGGGGGGGGCGAGAAGAAAGGCAAAGCAAGGGTGGGTTGAAGAGAGGGAAAGAGAGAGAAAACAGAAGGCAGGAAGCCGCACTGATAGAAGAGGATTCTTTGGCCAGGCATAAACGAGGTTTGGGTCGCATCACATGACCTGCCTGGGTAATTCGAGACGAAACATCTGAATAAGGTAAGGCCAAGGTGAAGGCAAGGTCATCGGGAGGCAGATTACTTGGCGCATTTCATATTGACGGTACAGCTGGCAGTTGAGCACATAACCATGCCTTTAACTGGATATCGAATGCCCCTCTTCTCAAATCAAATCAGATTTCATTACGTCGGTTGGAAAGGGACGGCCGTTTACATCCCTTGTTTTTCTTACGAGTCCGTTGTCCCGCCTAAACGGGAATGGCCTGCAAGTTGTAAGAAACTATGGTACGATTTCAAACAGACACTCAAACCTGGTTACTTGGAAAGAAGCCCATCGGAACAGCCAGAAAACTATGTTTAGAGACCTTCCTTGCTCAAGCTATCTAATTGGGTTCGCTTCAACCTATAGAAATCTCAGGCCATAAATATCAGGCCGTCACAGAAAGCTCGTATAGTTGTGTAGTCAAGATTTGGCGATAGTGAAACTGCTCGGGTTCTCAACAACCTATGAGACCGCGAAAGCTTGAGCCAAGGTCGCACATAATGCCGCCACATACCAATTGATTACCCACTTGATTCGGTTACACAGAAACACACAATCAGACATTACTACACGAGGGTTCTAGTGTATTTTGTTGTTCTAACTCTCTACAAACGGCCTAGTAAATTTCACCCTGTCCAGAGGAAAGTCACAAGACGTATGACCAGATAGAGTTGCACCTAGGGCCTGTGCTAGACCTCAATAGTTCAATACAGTACAAAAGTACCCAGTAGTATGGAGAGATTGGTAGTCCAGGCCTCAATTTAACTATGGCCGTATGCGGGGGAACGAAGCTGGGGTGGCAGGTAGGCGGACATATCAGCAATGGCTCCAATCAACTTACCACCAGGGTCGTGAAAACCTTGCGAAATGAGTCGGGCGAAGATGTTATACGTAAGGCACTCAAGTATCCATGGATTTCTAGATGAAGAAACCACTTGAATCATGGAATTTGCTGGAATGGCTATCTATCATGTGTCTCGTCTAGAATTCCATAAACATAAAACTCGGTGTTTCTTGCATGTGGCTTCTCCTGATTTCCCGTACAGTAAAGCTACCAGTATGGTCGATGATACATGGAGCAAGAAAACGGAATGGAACCCTTCCAAGTTAGCCCGGAGCTGTAACCGCCGCAGAAAAGATACGGGTGAAGTCAGTTTGGATTTCATATCAGGTTTCACTTTGACTCGGTCTAGCAGTAGACAGGACCTCCCCGCTCCTTCCCTCCCGCCTCACCTCACTGTTCACGTACTAATTGTCTTTCTCATCTCATCGTTTATTCACTTTTCTAATCATTTCACATTCCCATCTCTCTGTACTTTCGTTCGACACACCCTCGACACACCCTCGTCTAATCCCGGCGACGAACACACCTCTCCCATCCTTGATCAAAACTAAAAGTTAGTCGTTGATAGCACCTCGACTTCTTTGACCAAGGTACTTACCGACAACAATATAGTCTATGAAGATGTCTGGAGACGCATACGCCACAGGCGTAAAGAGAGAGCCGTCACCCTCGGCCACTTTCTCTCAGTCGTGCAACAAACGAGCCAGGCTGTCATCCGCCGCCGACAAGCCCATCTTCGGACGCCTCGAGATCGCCGCGGACACTAACTGTAAGAACATCATCCAGGTCAACAGCAAGCACGTGGGAGAGAACAAGTCCATCATCGACCATCTTTCGGACGATACCTTTGCCCTCTGCGGTCCACGCGAGCAAGCCCACGCCATGCTCGACAAGATTCTTGACCACAGCAACAAAGCCACATTCACCTGCATCGCGAGGCTGGTCTCCGACACGGAGAAGGCGGCCGAGCCTAAGCCCTCGCCAGCCGGGGCTCACAACGAGACCGAGGTGCTTCCCGCCACCGAGCCTGATGGTTCAGTGCTTACTCGCCACAGCCTCAGGGCTGCGCTGGATAAGTGGTTAGCCTGGGGCAGCCCCTCTATCAAGCTGGAGCTGCTCGTGGATGAGATGGCCTCCCTCGAACCGCAAGGTCGTTCCGTCGAGCTGCTCGTCATCCAGGGCTACGCCGCCAAGAACCCAGAGACGAGCGTTGTTAGTTTCGTCTCCCTGTATTGCAAATGGCAACGGAAGTACTTTGATCGGCTCGCAAAACAGGGAAAGACGCAGGTCGGCAAAGACACGGTCCGCTTCGTTCTTCTCGTCCGAGTCTGGGGTTTGTCCGGTAAGTCGTCCTGATGTCTTCGGACCGAAGACCATGGAATATCATCGCCTGACTTTTTTAATTCCATGGGACAGGTAACCCTGATCTCTCTGCCTTCCCGTGGAACAAGCTGAGGCCTGGCGATATGGCCGGTGGTCCTAGCCCGTCGTACGAGAGCTTTCTGCAAAAACGCAAGCAGAAGTAGAAGCACAAGAGGCTGCCGGTCAAGGACGCCGAGAATTTTGTGGCGAGCGCCTAGACGCGACGAATACGCGACGCAATGCACGCGATGTACGGTCTCTAGGACAGCCAGGCTGAAGGCTCCCATCGCACCAATGTTACCCGATGCTGAGGTGGATAGCTAGATAGCAATGAAAGTCACTGGATGAGCGCCATCGTCCCATCATGTCTACCTTGCTGCTTCCGTTCGTGATTCACCTTTCATCTCACGAAGCGGCAACAATTCAAATCACACTTGACCATATGCATACATTTCATCAGAGGTTGCCACGGGTCCGGAAGCAAAGGGCAGTTCGTAAAGGTGTATATGCATATATGAACGAGGACAACGGGCTAAATCGTCACTCCCCCTTTTTTTATTTTCCCCTTGACCGCCCCGAAACGCCAGAGCAAATGAATATGAAAAAAAAAAAAACACAGCCCAGCCAGGCGCATCATGATAGAAAGCCACGACATCTCACTCCTCTACTGCTTCTCTCTGATATCATGTACTACTCCCTCTGCTGTCTACTCATTACCATCTATACCCGCCCCGCCCCCCGTCTCTCACCGCTCTCTACTGCTCCATCGCCTCCTCGTCAGCAGCAGCAGCACCATCGTCGCCCCACAGGCCGTCGAGCTTGAATTCCTGAGCCCACTCGGTGACGATCGTCTTCTGGTCGGCCGCGCCGACGTCATCGCTGACCGGCGCAGCGGCAGCCTCCTTGCCATCGCCCTGCACGGCCAGGACGGGAGCCTCGACCCAGCCCTGGATGCGGCCGTCGCGCCAGTCGGTCACGACGGTCATGGCGGCGGCGTTGATGTTGGGGATGCCGCCGCGGCCGAGACGGCCGCGCTTCCGCGCCACCTGGACGAGGAAGTCGGTCGTGATGTCGCCGTCCGTGCGGCTCGGCAGCAGCGGGGGCAGGTCGTAAACGTCCGTCAGCTTCTGCAGCAGCTCGGGGGTGGCTGACAGGCGGCGCAGGAGGAGCGTGACGGCGGGGACGGGGTCCTCGATGTTCTTGGGCGGCACGGCGTTGAGCAGCACGAGGTGGGCGTGGGCCTCGGTCGCGTTCTTGAGCGAGACCAGCCCCGAGGTGGTGCTGTTGGTGGCCGAGGGGAAGACGATTCCGGGAGAGTCGAGGAGGGTGAGCTTGCTGTCGATCTTGACGGCGCGGATGCTCGTCGTGACGCCGGCCTCGGCGCCCGCGGGGCACGCCTTGGAGGCGCCGCGGCCGCCGCTGAGGCGGCCGAGGAGTGCGTTGATGACGGAGGACTTTCCGACATTGGGGTAGCCAATCACGCCGACCGACACGGCGCGCTTGAGCTGGCGGCTCGCGGCGTACGACTTGAGGGCGCGGAACAGGTCGGCCGACGTCTTCTGCACCGTCAGCTCCTTGTGGTTGAAGGTGTGGGCGTTGGGCGCCGCGTTGGACGCGCGCAGGGGCAGCGTCGGGAAGTAGCGGCGCAGGTGGACGAGCCAGTCCTTGAGGACCTTGGGGGGGACGAGGTCGATCTTGTTGACGACGAGGATGAGGCGCTTGCCGCCGTTGGCGGCGGCCATGACGCTGCGCTCGACGTCGCGGGAGCGGGTGGATTCCGGGTCGCGGGCGTCGAGGACGTAGAGGATGACGTCGGCCTGCTCGACGACGTTCTTGAAGACCTTGTCAAACGCCTTGCGGGAGGTGGCGTTGCCGACGGCGATCTCGGGCGCCGCGTCCTCGTCGTCCGAGTCCTCGTCGTCGTCGTCCATCTCGTCGTCGTCATCGTCGCGTAGGTCCTTCTCGTAGCTCTCGGCGGCGGCCCTCGCGCTCGCCAGCAGGGCGGCCATGGGGTTCGACTCGTCAACGTCGTCGTCGTCGTCCTCGACCATCATGTCGTCGTTGCCGACGTCGGCCATCGCGTCCTGACCCGTGGACGTAGCTTCGGTGGCGCCGCCCGTCTTGGCGGCCTTTGCCATCTCGCGACGCTTCTGCGCCTCCTCCTGCTTCCGCAGCTTCTTCTCCTCAATCTCCTCGAGGATCTTCTCCTTGTAGGGGAACAGGTTCGGGATGCCGGGATCCTTCTTGAGCTTGGAGCGCCATTCCGGGTTCTGCTTGGCGAGCTTTCTCTGTTTCCTCTGCTTGGCTGCCGACGCCTTTTCGATCTTGTGGCGGAGGCGGACGGGCGTCCTCTTGGACTTTGGCTCTGCGATGCTGTCAGTTCATGCCGGGCAGCTTCCTGCAGGAGGGAGAGGCGACGCACTCTTGGGTTTGTTAATTGAGCCAGCCATCTTGAATGTTGACCCGGGTGGTTCGAGGTGTACTTTTTCTTTTTTTTCTTTTTGGGAGGGTTGCTTCCTGCTAACCTCGACCGCCGCAAAATTTCCTGCGCCTCGGTCTTTGCAGTGCAACTTTCAAAAATTTAGTGGGAGGGTGGGTTCTGCCGCCCCATACCGCTCGCTATCATTATCGGACCCCACTATCAGCGCTCACCGCCTGGGGCCAAGCCCGTTGCGGAAGCCCCGCCATGAAAACGGCCCCTCCATTGCGACAAGTTTCGAGGGCGAATGCGCGCGTGCTGGAACCAGTGGACCGGAGACGCTTACTACTGCGCAAAGAGGAACTGGAAGGAGAGCCTCTGACGGTGTTGGGTCCGCTGGGCAGTCTGGAAGAGGAGGAGGGGGGGGAGGGATTTGGCCATGGCGGATTACCAAGGTTGTCGTCGCCGACTCAAGAGTCATCGGGTCATCTCACAACCTTAGCCTCAACTTCTACTCACACTCTTAGTCATACAAAAGATTCATATTAAAATACTTGAAGTCGGTTTTTGCTTGAAACGCATCCCAGAGACATAGAAACTAGCCAGCTGCATAGACCAACCTGATCATATCACCAGGTATGCTATTCACCTCACAAACAGGGAAGACAAACTGCTGAACCTCCACCATCAGACCTCTCAACCATGTCATACACAGCCCCCCCGCAACGCATCACCTTCGATGGCTTTCTTTTCGACATGGACGGCACCATCATCGACTCAACCGAGGCCGTCGTGAAGCACTGGCACACGTACGTCTACCGACCCTCACCCCCAGCGTCTCACGGCCGACGTTGTCCCTTGCATCAGGGACACCTTCCCCCCGCTATTCTCCTGAACCATCCCCACTAACACCGCTCTCCCTTGCAGAGTCGGCAACGAAATAGGTGTTGCGCCCGAGGTGATCCTCGAAACATCACACGGCCGCCGGAGTATCGACATCTTGAAGATTATGGCCCCTGAAAAGGCGAACTGGGAGTGTGAGTTGCGCTCAGATCTCTTCCCGTTCGTCCCCTTGCTTCCCTCTTCACTCACCGGCCGGCCACCATCGTCCCCCATCGTTTAACACTGTTTCTCACTCGATAAAACCCCGCAACACAAGCAAGGGGTCCAGAAGGGGGGAGTTTGGCTAACGTGTTTACTCACAGATACTCGTGAGATGGAGGGCCGCCTGCCGAAACTCTACGGAAAGGACGCGATCGAGATCCCGGGAGCAAGGGCGCTGCTGGACGCTCTGATCAAGGAAAAGGCACCCTGGGCCATCGTCACCTCGGGAACCGAGCCCCTCGTCGGTGGGTGGCTTGACGTCCTTAAGCTGCCCCAGCCCGAGCACCTCGTCACCGCCGAGTCCGTAGAGAACGGCAAGCCAGACCCGACCTGTTACCTCATCGGCCGCGAGAAACTCGGCCTGCAGGACGCGTCGAAGCAGATCCTCGTCCTCGAGGACAGCCCGGCTGGCATCAGAGCTGGCAAGGCGGCTGGGTGCAAGGTGCTGGGCCTTGTCACAAGCCACACCGTTGAGCAGGTTGTGAGCGCCGAGCCGGACTGGATCGTCAGAGACCTCGACTCTGTCAGGGTCATTGAGAGCAGGGATGGTGTCGTCACATTGGAGTTTTCCCACGCCCTTGTGTCGAATCCCACGGCGTGAGGAATGGAGGCTCTGCTAAGTAGATCGATAGACGGGGAATAGACTTTGTATGCCTAGACTCTAGTATCACAGAGAGCCGTGGTTTGCCGTCCCCTTGGGCCAGAAAAAGGGAGAAGATCAAGCCAACTCCGTGACAAACGGCCGGCCAATGCGTCTCGAAGAGACACGAACTACACGCTGACCCATCTTTTCGAGAGATTTCTGAATTCGAAGGGGGGAAATAGCCTCGACGGGTGTACACATGTCGCGGCAGAAGATCCTAATCACAAGCGATCTCGTAAGATGTTATGTCTGCTTCAATCCGGGGCAGCAGTGTAACAACAAAACAACGCCATGGATCTCTGCGTGAGGTGAGTCGCGTAGGCCCAAGACCTTGTCTTCGGCCTAGAGACAAAATACACCAGATGTCGCGTTTGGACATGTGCGACCTCAATATCCAAGAATATCCCCTTGGGCCGAGTCAAGTGAGCCTTGCTACACTCGCGTGCGGCCTCGCCGAGGACTCAGACTGTTGCAATGCCCCTGTTTTACACCGTGTCAGTGGTTCGATCAGCTCGACGCGAAGCAGAGCACGAGCGCATCGAACCTCCGCCGGTGGTCTTGTTTCTCGTCATCTCATGAACCGTGGGGCAAATGGCTCAACCTCGAGATTGGCCCAGGAAAAGCAACGTCCAAAGGTCTCAGCACGGCGAACGCACCGCTTTTGGACAGTTTAAAAGCAAGTTGGAAATACGGCAGTCGTTTCACGAAAGAATTGCGCACGAAAGTCTGGTAGCTTGCCGACCGCTACCGGTTGTCTCTGGTCTAGCCTGTACAGGACCTGAGCGGTCCCGAGACCGTGGTTGTGGCGTAAGTTTGCATAACAACGAGGCCATTATTAACGACATAGAGGCGAGTGAACGGTTTGTAACCGTCCTCGTAAACCGGAGCTGCAAGGTCCCGAAAACACAAGCATGACCTGTCAGCTCCGGGCTTCATGCTGACGGGCCGGCTGCCTGCAGGTCGTAATCATCCAGGCACATCTTGCGAGATGATGCAAGCCGAATCAGAAAACAGCATCTTGCAGCAACTTCGGAGATCTTCATGCCTTAGCACTTGGAGCGTTGCTCAAGCCGGCGGCATGTGCAACTGAGTGAGTAGTACAATGCCGGCTTGGCCTCCCCGGATATTGATATTTGGCGCGGGTTGGGCGGCAGCGGAAGTCTTCTCGATCGGTCACCATCTTCAAGGCCAGTTCTGGCTGGCGGGCAAACAAGGCTGTCTGTATTGGTGGCTGCAGGCACATTCAGACCTTGAAATCCCGCAAATGATGCCGAGCCAGCGACACGACGAGGATCTAACCAGTATGACAAGTGTTGGCATCAATGCAAGTTCCGACACGAGTTGTTTGCTACTGCACCTCGAGAGCCAGCAGGCGCCCGAAGACGCCATTCCAACATGTGCCACAGCATGCGCCAATTTCCGTATGGACAAATGAAGGAGCTCAAAGAAGAAGACTAACACAGGCTTCGCCTACGAGAGTGTCACCTTCGGAACTGCACGCGGAGCGCCGAGGTGGCGAGTCTTGAAGCTGAACAGAATCTCAAGTCACCGGCACAGTCGTTGCATGCTGAAGGCATAGAGCACTGACTGGTTACTTCAAGCCATATTCGGCCACCGAGGCAGCGCGTTAGCATGACACCGGAGGTGATGAAAGCAATCTCGTCATCTCACACTGACAGTAGTCGTCATCTCGACTGCCACGAGGAGTTTGAAACATCGAGTGTTGGCTCGCCCATCAATGACTTAGGGCGATGAGTCCTTGGAAGTGACATCTCTCGACTGCGCCGTCGAATTCGATTATCTAGTGCAAGCTATGACTGGCTGATTTTCCAGAACCAGGCTGCCGGGTCGGACGGGGAACCGCGTGCGGCCTGTCAAGAACGAACCCTTCGTATGGTATCTTTTGTTTAGAAGATGGATACGGATACATGAAGGGAGTTCAACACTGGGACGTGTCGTCCGGCTGTACCCGCATCTTGCACCGCGGCGATACTCGGTAGCGGACGGACGTGTTCTGACTCGAGTCGACCCTGCCATGAGGCTATGCTGTGGTTTAGCGAGCGAGAATGAAATTGTGCCGTCGCAGAGATGGGGTCAGTCCAGTGTTGGGGTGTGGAAACTGACGCGCGCAGCAGCCAGGTCCGCATGCAAGTGTTGTTGTTGTTGTTGTCGTTGTTTGCACGCGTGCTTCCACGGGTCCCTCACCACTTTGCCTACGGCCGTGGCGAGGGCCCCTGATCAAGTTTAATGAGAAAAGGCAGGGGGCCGCGGCTTGTGCGCTTGGGAGGAAGAAAGAGCAGGGAAAGGGAAAAAAGCCAAAAACCAAACCACCAACAGCTCACACACACCCTTGCCGGCAAAGGGGAAAAACGAGCTTGCTCTCTCCACAATGCAGGGGCAGGGCCGGCATCTCATCCATCTCATCAGTCGTCACGGTCGGCACCGCACGTGGCCGCCAGGGCCCAATTTTGATCCCAAATCTCCCGTTTGCCGCCATTTCCACCCTTGATCTGGATGATGCCCATGTTGCTGTGGTCCATGTATTGAGGGACCGAGCAACTCTGTGCCTCGTATATCGTCATTGAACCTTGATCAATCGAGTAACCGCAGGAATTGAATGCCCGGCTCTGTGGTTCTGTGACCGCAAGAAAGTAAAAGACATGGTTATGTTACGTCTCTTCGGGGTCAGGCTCCCCACGGAAACCGAGCCCCTTTTCTTCGCATACCATCAAAATCTTCATCTCCCATGTGCAGATTGGACCAGATGCACGGTCGTAACTCCTCGAGTCCTAAGCAAGCCTTGTGGCCGCCATCCCGCGCGCCAAGTTAGTCGTCTTGAAAACGTGTGTTGCGCGGAACGTCCGTGGGGTTTGTTGGCGTCACGCCGTTTCCTTCATTCAAGAACGCTGCTAGTAATTGATCATTGCCCAGTACGCATACGGTAGATGCTCCCGACCGAACAGTGTGCTTCACGACCAACTGCGCAAGGGCCATAGAAGCGGTTGCTCGCAAGGTGTCGCACTCCCTTCCCATCAGAACGCAATTCGATTTCCTGGATGAGGGCGAAGCACTAAAATAGAAGTGGTCACACTCGGAACCCTCCCAGGTAGCCCACATGGAACAAGGTCTTGCAGAATATCATCTCCGGAGATGGGCTCTTCGAATCGCCAGAGTGGAACACCGGGTAGATGTCTGATGAGCAGATGACATCGACATCGACATCTATGATCTAGGGGGGTAGCAAGATCTAGGTCGGGGCCGGAGAGCCACCAGGAACCATAACGTAGTCGACAATGAGTATCTGTACGGCACAACTTACTGCACAAGTTGCTGCACAACAATTGAGTCACTGAAGCGGACGTTGTTTTACACACGCGCCTGCTCGTATGTCATGCGATGCACTCGAAGCTGGTCAATCGCGTTGACTGGTTGCACCGATTTTGTCGCTGCTTCGCTCTCGCCCTAGAAAAGGACCCAATGCTCATTCCGTGAAGATAGCTCTCGATTGCTGCTGTATTGAGAATGCATGTGTGACTCGTTCCTTAACATGGTGCTTACGTCGACTCACAAACGAGACTGAATTACCATATCGCCCCAGCGAAGTGCTAAACGAACCAAGCCCCGGGCACAACGCAAAACGAATCCATCGTATCAAGGCTCATGTTGACAGACGTAGATCACCCAATCAATGCTGTTGGCAATGCCAAGTCTTTGGGAAAACCGAGACAAGTCGTCTCTGGCTTTGCTAGCTTTCCTAGCGTTCGACTTGAATTTTTTCGGCAGCGCTCAAACCCGTCCGGCGCCGTTGGCCCATTGTTGTGGGCGGGTGGCGAAATAGGTTTTTGTGTGCAAAAGTTATGTACAAAGGCCTGGACTCAAGCGTCAAGGGTGACCTCGAGACCAACAAGCGCAACAGTCCAATGCGGTCCTACAAGCGTTTCCGCAAAGAGCAACGAAGAACGCGTTATAACTTGATGTCGGCTCTGGTCTCAACACCAATCGCATCACGCAACGAGTATACCCAGTAGCAGCAGCAGCAGCAGCACCGCGTTGGCTAGACATCTTGTACGACCAACGAAGTGTTGTATTGGGGGGTCCACTGCAAGGGGATCGACCTAAGCGGCTTCGGCGATGAGGTTACAACGTCCACGGATGAGTGACGGTCCGGGAACGCCCCCCACCAATACCATTGGTAGGTACACTGACCAAGTCCCAGATGCCTTGTTCGGTGTTGCAGCTTGCCTCACAGGCGGACGGCGATGTGTAATCTAGGCCCTAAAAGACCAACATCATGGAGGAACCCCGCCAATTTTCACCGCTGAGGATGGCATGTCGCACTCAGCCAACCACTGTATTCTCTGTGGATGCAGAATTCCTCCCGTTGCTGCAGTCCGACTGTCTTGTATGGCCGACACTCCGAGCCCATTCGATTCGTTCATGTAGCGTCGTGCTGCATGACTTGATGGCGCAGGAGCCAGCTGTACCATGCTCGCACATCATGCATGTCCACGAATGGCTTTCCGATCTTGTCAGGGTGTGCAATTTCTCCTTGTATCGCAGTGTAGACCATGGAAACAACCGGAATTCACCTAACCAAAAAGTGAACATTGCCACGAACAAGACCACATGGTGTACAGCTTGAGAGGTTGCTTGAGTCCCGGGAAACGATTTCTCAGAATGTTGTCGGGTTGGATCGAGTAAGACATGAACGGCGAACATGTCGTTCGAAACATTGATTGATCACCAGACGAATGGCCAGTGAGACGGCTGTATCAAAAATATGAGGTCAAGGTCATCGGGCTTTCTGGCAGCCAGGCTAAACGGAACGAGAAGCGGGCTGGAGCCCGATCACACCCAGTCATATGCGTAATGACGGTGTGATTCCTAGAACTTCGTGTTCTGGGTTTGCCAACATGGCGACGCGATATGATGCGGCTGATGAATACACACAAACTGTGTATACCTTCCCCAGCTTGTTTGTTTCGAGGTAAGGGGTCCGGTCCTATAACGCACATCTTAAGGAGATCGATCCTTCGAACGAGGCTTGATATGGACCTGGGTCTGCACGCCTCGTTTGACTTAACAATTGTCACCCTATGAAAAGCGGCCAACCGCGTCTCTTCGCTATAGCAATCGCCTGGGTTGTCTGGTATCAGCCGCTGCGCTGGACAGATGCTTGGGAAGCGCGATGTGAGTCCATTTCGCACCGCCTTGTAAGTTCGTGAAATTGCAGCGCCCCATTCCCAGCAGCTGGGTCCGAGGCCCATGTTCAGTATTCAGATATGTGCACGGAGAAGCTTGTAGCTTAGGGCTTGCCGATAGTGATACCGTGGACTCAGACCCATGCTGCCGCTGAGCTTTGATGGCTTACTTCTGCCGACCAAGGTAACATCGGACGTGAGAAGCTTCACGAATGAAGGCGACACTGTGACCCGCAGTATCCCCAAGGTTGACACGAGGGCACCGTTGGTGTTCTTCTTGCGATTGGGAGCGTGATGAGGCGGCGGCGCCAGTCTTCCGTGAGCTACAGAGCAAATACCGAGTCACTCATATGTCGTAAGTGCGTCGTGTGTGTGGGAGACTGCTGACGCTTACATTTACAGCCAGACCCATGGCTGACAGGATACCTGTCTTCCTCTGCAATGCAAGCTGCAAGTTGGAGCGCAGCACTGCAAAGCTTTCAATGTCGAGCCTGCAAGGTTGTACAAACCAGCAGAAGAAGGAGATCCAGAAATAGCATAGCAGCACGCCTGTCCTTCCTTTTTATGCAACCCTGCGGCGGTGACGGCTCGGGTCAAGGCCCGCTCACTGCCCTCGAGTGATCTGGAGAAAGGGTCGTAATTCAGGACGGGATGTGTCCCCAATACCTGATCAGGAACCGAACCGAACCACCATCTGTCAAGGAACCTTGACTTCTCGATTAGAAATGAAACCCGGCTAGCTTCAGAGACCAAAAACGGGGAGATGTCGAGAGAAAACTTCCCGTAGCGCAACGACGCTAGTACTTGATGCGGAATGAAAGCCGTTGCTTGTACTCCAGGCTCGCTGGCCTCCCGATCTCATAGCCTTGTTGGGGTTTCTGTTGGCTTATGATCGCCGACGAGGAACTCCCTTGGCGGCAACTTCAGTTGTGCATAGGAGGCGTTCCTGTGTTCCCAAAAGCCTGGTTTCTCTGGGGACAGGTCCAGTAGCAATCTCGCACCATGCACAACGGCGCAATGCTGCATTACCATGGTACGGGACTGGGGACCATATCGTCCGTCAAGCTGCTTGCTGCATTTCAACCCGCCGCAAACATTGTCGGAAAAGCGTCCACAGGATGGGCTTTTCGCAGACTGACAACGAGACCCGGCACAGTAAAGAGCTGCAAAGGATGAGCTGAACACCGGCGTACCATTGGATGACACATGACAGCCCATATCGGATCCCCTAGAGCCATCCCTCTATTCACGGGTAGATATAGCAGTCGCCGTTCATGAGACGGCGGGTGCAATAAAAAGCCTTACTTGTGTGTATGCTGCGGTGCGTTCTGCGCCGGGGGGAAGAGAAGATTGCGCCGCTGCACGTCTAGAGGCGCGGGTACACCGGGCTCCAACCATAGTCTGCAAGTGTTGCCGACTCGCACAAAGGCAGCCTGACAATGTTCGGGAGGATGGTGAAGGAACTGCGACGGACCGTAGGGACAGACAGGTGCGTGCCTGTTCTTGAGTCGATGCTACCTGGATGGACCCATGCGGCAGGGTTGGCAGCTGTACGAACGACGGAGCGTCCTGGCCCTGTCCTCGGAGGTCGGATGGCCCACCCACATGACTCCCCTTCCCGCCTTTGCTCTACTATTAAGGTACAAGATAGGACGACAGGTGGTTGACAGTGCGAGATCCGACCGAGGATACGGTCTTGTGCTTGTCCCGGCGAGCTGCTGTGGTCCGCGGTCGTGACGGACTTAAAGGACTACCACGCCATTGGTCCAAGGCTCCTTTTGTTGTGCAGCAGCGATAACGGCAGCGGTGACAGTTGACGGCCGGTTACAAGTCAAACAGCGTTGAGAGTGAAGCGTCTCGAGAGAATGTCTCAGCCCCAAACGGGCAAGGGCTTGCGCTTCGCCATTGTCAAAGTTTGGCGAGCTTGCGACCCAACGCACCGCCGAGTGAGACCGGTGGAAAACAGGTGGGGGCCATTCGGGGCTAGCCTGCGGGAACAGCGGCTTGTGCCTGGAGAAAGGGAGCTGGCGTCTGTCTGCCCTGGGCGCCCTGGGCCACCGGCTTAGACTGAACAAGGTGATGCGAACGTGAGGTCCAAGACTAGCCCAGCAACAGGCCCAGCTGAAGGGTGGTGATGAAGTGGCCGTTCTGGTACTGATAGGCCATGACATCGCAGGTCGAGTGATCTTCACAGGCAGCCCGCCGCCCGAACCAATCACCCGCCATGCCTCTTTTCGAGGCGGACGATGTAAGAGCAGCAGGGCCTGCCCAGGACTTGCATGAGAGCGTTACGTTCTGGGAATCGCTGAGAAGAATCGGGAAAGCGTGGGACGGCAAGGCACCCCACCATCTCGTCAGTTGACGGTTGATCACAACGGACGAGGATTGTGAAAGGCGGCCTCAAGCCCTTGGCGGCCCAAGGAGAAGAAAAAGAAAAAAAAAAGTCGACGCGTTTTTGGCGTCGCCGAGCTGCGTTAGCGCAGCGGAGGCCCAGGGGCAATCTGCAGACGACAGCAAGGCGACAGGGGCCGCTTGCGCCCACGAATGGCAGCGGCCTATTCCGTCAGTTTGACCGGGGGGCAGAGTGCGGAAAGGGTCGGAGCAGAGGCGGGCCAGAGAGACTTGTCCCAATCCATCGCCATCGCTGCTCTCTTTTCGTCCAGACCAGGCTTTGGAGTAGCAGAGGGCAAACAAATGCAACAACCGGTCTGCGCGGCGGCGGGCCTCAGCAGCCGGAAGTGGTCGCAATGGTTGCTCCATTCGTCGCGTGGCAGCATGGGCAATCCTGTACAGGTACAGCAAAGCCACTGGGACAGATGGGAGAGGCATGGCTATCTTCTGCCATTTGGCACCTGCGAGGTGATTCGGGATCCCGAGAGGCGCCCCGGGTTAGGTATGCATACACAGCAGCCGTGTAGGATTGGCTAGGACAGTACGGCCGACAGCTAGAGATGATGAACGAGGGGTCGTGGCTCACTCGGTTGGCGCTGGCCTGCCGTGTGTTTTTGGCGTGTTCCGGCGTCATGGTTTTGCTTTGGTGCTGTCGTAACGCGGGCGGGTAGGGAAGGGAAGCGGACGGCTGAGCAGAACGAGGTCGCAGTCGCACTTTGGGCATGTGCCGCTGTGACATGGCTCCTGGCCGCCCCGTGCCTGACGATCGACGAGTGGCCGTCTATGCCATCTGCCATCCATTGTCGACCATGGCGGCGGTGGCTTGGACGGCGGCTTGTCACCGCCTGAGACCCGCAACCGTGCCGCAAAGTAAATCCAAGGCCGATGGGGGATTTTTCATGGAGATTTGCAACGTTCCGAGACAAAGAGCGACAGAGTTGTCCACTCGAGGGCAGGACCAAGCGTAGGTCGTGGGGTGGCCAAGGATGAAGCTGGATACTGTCCAGCCGCGATATGCAAAGAAGAAGAAAGCTGCCGATCCGGATGGGCACGGCGGCGGCAAGGATGCCGTGGTTAGGCTGCTGGGGAGGGGGGGTTTCTTGGGCGAGCAGCCGAAGACGATGGTAGGTGTATGTATGGACACGGATACCGACGGACGCAATGTGTGAGAGAGTACTCCGCACAGCTTGTTGTCCGAAGGCTAAGACGGCCGATTGGGGGGGTGGTTCATTTCGCAGAGATGACGATGGCGGTGACGTGACGGGCCCAAGCACATCATGACGGATGATCACGCCTGGGGGGGCAGGAAGAGCTGGAAGAAACCATTGAGAAAGTACGAAAGTGACGAATGGCCAAGGACGAGGATCAAATACTGTGAGCATCACGGTGCAATCTGAGGGGCGGGATTGTGGATGCTTCGTAGGAAGGAGAGGTGAAGGTGAAGACAAGAGGTCGTCGTTCTCTCCTTCATGCGCGTTGTAGCGGTTGCCGTTGGTCTCGTCACGTCTCGTGATGGACTCGTTCAGCTCAGGTACCAAAGCACGCTGTGTGGGACGGAGACGCGAGCAGAAGAAGCACTTTCTTCAGTGGGCCGCAACTGCATTGCGGCAAGCGCACGACGGCGACGACATGGACTCGAACCATGGAGTCAAGCAGCGAACGAGTCCGCTTGCCAACTTCCCACGTACGGCAAAAAGGGTTAGCCTTCGTCGCCATCACTCCGGAGCTGCTTGGTTTTCGCCTTCCGAGAACAAGACCAGAGCGAGCATCTCCCTCTCTCCGTGGGTTCGCATCGCACTAGCGCACCAAGGGAGTTGCCGCGAAGAATGAGGCAGTTAATGGTGTCGTCCACGATGTCGATGTTGCTGGTTCCCGGTGGACACTTTTGTTTCCTTGGGCGTACCTACCCGAGGGTATTTCCCCCCCTTCCCAACAAGTCGCGGCTGGATCAGGATCAGTGATGCCCTCGCAGAGAGTCCGATAGGGATGGAGGTCGAAGGCGTTGTGCCCGAGCACAAGTCCGCACTGTCCGCACCACTGTCCTCGGACCGGCAAGTCCGTGCAAGCGGACGGGTACTGTGCAAGATGTGGTCCGTGTGGTGTGGAGGCAAGTCGTTGATTGCACACTGTCTGGCCTGTCGGTGGGGTTGGACGCAGGGACAGGCACGGCAAGAGAGACGGAGAAAGAGAAAGAGAGAAAGAGAGAGAGAGAAAGAGAGGGTGCAGCCGCGGTGCAGGGGGAGGTACGGGCGCAGTGAAGGTCCTGTCTCCGGAGTCGAAGGGGTGGTGGGTTGAAGGTTGGGTAGGAAGCTGGATGCTCACACTGCCAGTGGAGTGTTTCCCCCACATGACCTTCCTGACATTGAATTAGTGTGTGTACCGCGTACCGCGTACCTACCCCGTAGGTAGGGATGCCGTCTCCATGTGCTTTCCCAATCGCTTTCTCATCCTGACCAACACGTGTACGATGTACCTGCACAGACGAATTAACAGGAACACCTTGGCTTCCCGTCAGTGCCTGAGGTTGTGTACAGTGCTGTCCGTCATCACAGTACCTCCCTCACCTCATTGCTTCCATCTCGACCTGCCGGCGTTCGCGCCGTTCGTTGAGCCCTCTGCCCCGACAGTTGGGGCGCAAAGAAGGCACTCACTCGCCTGAGAGGGAAGTCGGGGGCCACGAGGAGTCTTTGCTCCTACGTCTTGCTGCCTTGCTTGCGCCAACTTTCATCTTACCAGGTGTTTAGTGAGCACTAAACAAGAGCCGGACTTGTCAACTCGCCCCGGCAGCTAGCTAAGCCGGCCGGCGTCCGCCCGTCCCTCCTGCTGAGCTCTAGCTCTTCCAACATTGTGGCCCTCTCTCTGCGGCCGCTGTTGTTCCGCCGACAAAACACTCATTCGGCTGCCTCGAGGCCTCGACGCTGTGGTAGTGTCTATCGTCGTCTGCCTCCCCAAGTCCTCAGGCACGCGGCAAATTTACACGCCAGCCCGGCATGTGCCACAGACTCCTTGTGTACATCAAAGCGAACCCTTATCCGATCTTTTCCTTTCTTTTCTGCGGCTGCCTCTGGTCCGATCTCGTCGTATTCCCATCGCAAAACAACAGGCCGAGACGCGCGCACTCGTACTGTGCTGCACCGCGCGCACGCCGAAGCAACACAGACTTTTCAGCTGGTCTTCACCTCCCCATTGCAGATGCTGCCGTCGTCGGGATCGTCACCACCGTTCGGCTTGGCCTGCCCAGCCCTGTTGAGGCCGGTTGTTCTGTTCTCTTTTGTTCTGTCTCGCCCTCCGCTATCCGTACCTCGACGGTGTTTCCCCGTTGCTCCCCCGAGTCGAGTCGGGTCGAGTCAAGTCGACTCGCGCGTCCTGTCCCTTTCGGCCATACTCGCCGACTGCCTTGCCCCATTTCAAGGGTCGACGAGGCGTTGACAGACCATCGTGCAGCTTTCTCGCCCTGCCCAACCGCCCATCTGTTTCTTCACTGCCCTGCTCATCTCTTTTCCTGCAATGGTCTGTCCTACTGCCCTTGGATTGACAGGCGGCGCATTGACTTGTCATTCTGCAATGTCTCGCTCTCGTCCCTTTGACCGTTCGTCACCGCCCTGTCATCGTGTCTGTCAGTTGATCTGCCACGGACGGAACCTTACCTTACTTGCCCCTGGGGTCTCCCGTCACACATCACCGCGAGGCCTCGTCCTCCACCACGACGACGCTTGCCGGCCTATCTTCAGCCCAGAGCAGGGGCCTTGCGGTCCAAAAGTTTTTAGTGTGGCACCAGCCGACATGGGGGCGCCGTCGTCCAAACCCAGGGACGCAAAGACGCTTCATGGACCAGGGGTCGGGACGCACGCCGGGGGCCGGGGACCAGGGTTGAGAAAAAGGGGGGGTGTGGGATGGGATGGGATGGGTTGCGAATGGGACGAGTGGATGACCGTGTGGATGTGAAGGGTTCACTTTCAATTCAGGTTCGCTCAGGTGGGTGCAACCATCCTCCCACCTTGCTCTACGATGTACTCCTGCCTCCTCGCCTTCGCTGCCTCGCTGCCTCGCACCCACCTCCAAAGTTGGAGTCGGAGAAGTCCACCAGCTCATTGCACAGATCGCCCAAGGTCTTTCTCGAGGTCTCTGGTGTTGTTCCCCCCTTCTGCTGACATGGCACACACGTCCATCCACCGGATCTCCTCTTACGCTTTCTCACCCTCGCGCTCGCAGCCTGCTTTGGCCCCGTCCACCGCACGTCGTCTTTCCCGCGCACTCCATCCTAAACTTCCGGGTTTGCCTGCATAGCTCTGCACAGTTCAGTCTGCACAGTCTGCGTTTTCTGCACAGCTCTCCGCTACTCGGACCCTGTCATGTTCTGTCATGCCTCCACTGCTTTGCTTACCTTACCTTAGCTTTGCTGGCTTGCCCTGTCTCCTCTGCCCTGGTCCTCAGATACCTGGGGCTTCCCCTTTCTCTTCCCTCTCAGGGCCCAAGAGTCAAGAGAGGCGACCCCCTTGCTCCCTTGGTCTCCCGATACCTCCACCCATATATGATCTCCTCGCTGCTAGGGGGTACCCGGTGGATAACGCGCGCGAGAGAGAGAGAGAGAGAGAGAGAGAGAGAGAGAGTGTGTGTGTGTGTGTGTGTGTGTGTGTGTGAGTGAGTGAGGTGCCCCCCCTCCTTGCTCGCCCATGCCCTGCCGCCACCCCAGCGCCTACCTACCGCGCGACTTACACCCACGTCGGCTTGCACACACACGCTCAGCGCTCTGTGATAATGGGTCGACAAGACAAATGAATACATCTTCCGCCTCTCACCCCCCTCCCCCTCCCGTCACTACTTCTTCTCACTCCTCTTGTCATTGTTTTTTGTGCCCTTTCCCTCTCGTCAAGCCTCGTCTGTGCTCCTTCAGGCCCTTGCCTAGACAGATCGAATATCTCGCCCTCAAGCCTTGGGAGGACTTTGGCAGACCTTGTTGTCTCACCTCGTCGCGGCCCTGCCTCACCCTTTCTCATCCCGTTTCTCGCACCCCGTTTGATCTTAAAGCGGACAAGCTCCCCTCGATCTGCTGTTCCGAATCCCGCGCCTCTCACACCCACGTTCTCTCTTCGCACCTCTCTTAATATCAGGCTTTCAGCCTCCTAACCTCAGTCGCTCTTTCACCTCACGCTCCAGTCCATGACTTGAGTCTGCGTCCATCGTTACCACTGAAAAGATCATACGCATGCCTACCCTCGCCGCCACGCTGATCACACGCTCGCTGTACACATTCGTTCACGTCGCCATCCAGTCACATACCGAGCCCCCGTTGACCGGTTAATAATCGAAGCTCAAGCAGCTTTGCCATATCAACCATGGCGTACTACCAAGACTACCAGACAACATACGACTATGCTGCCTTCAGCACCCCGTTCCCCGGAAACCTGTACCAGAATGAGTACAATCTGGAATTCTACCGGCAGCAAGCCGCTATGATGAACCGAGGCATGTTCCCAGGTGCTGGCGGAAAGGCTACCGAATCAAAGCCGAGACTTGCCAAAGACGAGGTCGACAAGCTCGAGAGAGAATTCCAGAGGAACAACAAGCCCAACAGCAGCCTGAAAAAGCAGCTTGCCGAGGAAATGCGAGTGGATATCGCAAGAATCAACGTATGTATTTCCCTCGTACGTGTTTCACGACATCGACTGACTGGCTCCAGAACTGGTTCCAAAACCGGCGAGCAAAGGCGAAGCAGGAGAAGAGGGCACAGGAGAATGAGGCTCGCCGCAAGTCGGAGCACGCCTCCGAGGAACCCACCAGCTCCGAGACCATCAAGGAGTCTTTCCAAGACCACGACGACGACCTTCGCCCGTCTACGGCTCCCTTTCCCCCCGTCAAGACACAGTCTGATATGGCTTCTACGCGCGAAAGCTCGCCATCGGAAGAGACCGAGAACTCGGGGCAATTGGTAGAACAGCCACAGGCCGTTGCGGAAGAGACAGAGTCGGACTATACCTCGCCTGAATCTTCCAACTCCTTCCCGCACCAAGAACTCAACATCAGCTACACTTTGGCCTCCGATCCGTTCTTCTCGGACCAGTCCTCGTGCGACTTCACGTCTATGCCTTTGGAGGCCACCCACCAGACCCCTGGCCACCTGACTCTTTCGATTCCCAACCAGTTCATGTCACACCTCCCCGAGTCAGCGAGCGCTTCATCCTTCTCGTCATACCACCACCTGTCTAGCGCGAGTGATTTCGGAGATTCACTGGCCCCTATGCCGCATGGCCTGTCCGGCAACTTGACTGAGCCGATCCCTATCAACATCAAGCAAGAGCAAATGCATGGCGAGGCCCTGGACAAGTTTGATCAATTCTCCCCTGCGTCGATGTCTCATTCGCCACCAGATATCTCCACCTCAGACTTCCGTTTCAAGTCACCATCGACTATCGATATTGCGAGCAGGAGAAACTCCAAGCGACCCGCCCAGCTTGTCAGCTGCATGAGAAGCCAGTCATACAACTATTCTGGCCCGAAGACCGGCATCGAAATGCCTAGGAGGATGGAGGCACCGAGCCCGATGCGCCGGGTTGCATCTGCGACGGGCAACTTTCCCAGAGGAATCCAAAAGATGGCCAGCTCAGGCCCAAGGTCGCCGCTATACTTTGACCGCAACCAGGAGAACCTTCTTCTCCAGATGGCCTCAAGGTCCCCGGTATCACGAAGCCCGGCAGCGCCACCCACCCCCAACACGCCGATTGTTCCCAGCCAGCAGACCCTGCGTGAGACGACTGTCTCATCCATGTCCTCCGCCGAGGACGAAAAGAGCTACAGCCTCCAAAACACACTGACTGTACCCCAGTATACCATGGACCCGACCATGAGGACGCCGCCGGACACCCCCGGCATGCTGACGACCATGCCGAACTCCATGTTCCCTACCTTTGACTTTAATGTGCCCGACGACCCTCTTCCTACGCCCAGCTTTGGTAGCTTTGAGCAGGATTTCCCTACCATGTCAACGAACATCCCGAGCTACGTCGCACACAGTTGCGCAAGCCAGCCAGCGACACCATCATACCCTCCCGGCAACATGGGGCCGGCGTTCTACTCATCATACGGCGGTGGCAACACCGAGTACAACTGGTCGGATTCATCTGCCGTCTCAGCCAAGCTGTCGCCCGATCAGTCACGGTCAAGACAGTTTCAGTTCACCAACATGACTGCGCAAGACTTCCACGGGGAATGAGACGTTGCTTGTCTCCGTGGCTTTTCTAAATCTTGATTCTGCATCTGCGTGGATGAGTACTCTGAGGACACGAGCCCCAACAAGGCAGCCACGCTCTGGGGCTTTTGTTTACCTCGCTATCGCCTATTGGGCGCTGTATAACAACAACAAACATGGGAAGGTTCCTGGCGCGCATTTTACTTTGTACCTACAGCGACTGCGAAATCATCGGCGATCGGCGCGTTACCGGGCTTCTCGGACCTTTTTATTTATTGCTCTCTTCAGCAACGATTTCCTTTTTCCCATGATACCTACTGCATACACATCAAAGAAAACATTTTCTTAACCTAATGTAATGATGTACACACGGCTGATGTCCTGCTGGCGGCGGCGCTGTTTGTGGCGGAAGAAGATAGCAAGAGGGGGGAGGAGTGGGGGTGGGTGGAGGCGCAAGGACCTGGATATCCCAATGGAAGAAACAGGACAGTCGAGAGAGGGGGGTTTACGGGTTTCAATCATGGTTTGGACCATTGGGCCATCGGTGGTAAGGGGATGGGGTGTTGCGAATACAGGTTGGCACATGTGGATGATACGGATCCCGAGGTGCGGGATGGTTGGGATGGCGTTAATCTTCTAGCGATCTCGGGATACGCCAAGATAGGAAGTCAAAATAAAAAGAGAGAGTTACCACGGCTGCATCTTTGCGTGTTTCAATTCACCAATGGCTGTTGATACGGGGCGGGAATAGATCCACAGTTCCTCGATGTGGCTTACCGAGAACCTCACTGGTGTCATCCTAGCTGAAAGGTACAGGTCTGGTACAGATGTCACGGCGTGTGGCAGGAAACTGTCAGCCTTTGGGCATATTATGAACGGATCCAAGCCGTTGAATCGCGGCAGCCGAGTTTGGTCTGTTTCTCCTGCTCCTTCTGGAATGTCGCGTATTCCACATCGTCTAATGAAGTCCTGCAGCAAGCCTAACCACCGTGTAGTCAAAATCACCATTGCCGTCGGCATCGTTATTTCCCGAATGTTGCCATGTCATCCGGGTATAATCAGACAAACATTTCCCACAACCCCGGTCCGCAGTCTCTTCCCGAACGCGTGCGTCATCACAGCCGTGGGGAGAGGTGAGGTGAGGTGGTGGTGGAGAAGGAGGAGGAGGAGGAGGAGAAGGGTGTGTGAGGTTGCAGCAGAGTTCGGGGTTAAAGAACGCCAGCCCCACACCCGCTGGAATTCGATTCGCCCCGATGACGCCTGTCGGCTTTTGGTTACGAGGACCTCGGGGTTGTTTGGAATGGTTCGTGTGGGGAAGGAGAGCAGCACACGCACATGCGCACCAAGGAATTGGGTCGGCTATTTGTTTCTGCATTGGTCTGCCAGACTTCTGCAACGACATTCCTTGAGAGAGAGACACGACATTTCGTTTCCATTCCACAGCAGCACCCGCCCCCCCCCAACGGTGTTATCGATCTTACTGAGTACATGGCAAAGGATTTAATCTTTTCATCGTGAATGTTTTGTTTTGTCTTCCTCAACTAAGCGACCGTTACGGTCTTTGTTTGGTACGCGCTGGCACGGAATCCCCGTTTAGATAACCACGTTGACGAGGTCCTTGCCTTAGCCCGCCCCGAATACCACGCTGTTGAGGAGCCACGAGACATTAACAACATTCCCCGGCAGGCACGCTATCGCCTGGTACGCTCGAAACGGTCCTTTTCTCCTCGCTCGGGCCCTATCCCACGTCCGCACGGAACGGTCTTCTCTCCTTTCCTGGCCCCCGCCCTCCTTCGGAACCTGTTCGGCACCTGGTTTCTGGACAGGACAAGAAGCCGACTATAGTTGATCAAGGTAAGCCCCATGTGGAGAGCGAGGCCTGTCTTTTTGACTCGGTCAATTGTCCAATCTTTGCTCTTCGTCTTTCCCTCCCCCAATTGCTCCCCCCTCCCCAGGTTTCCCCGCTCTCCGCAGCAACCTCCACTCCATCATTTCCTTTACCGTTGATGAAAGCCGGCATCCACTGCTACCCACGCCGTGATATTATCGCCCCCTTGTATCCCCCCGAAAGGAGTCATCGTAGCCACTCGATGGGGTCATGCTAGTCCAGTTCTAGTGCGATTGACCTCTTCTATATCTCTCCTGCCCAGTCCTTCTTCCGGAGTTATCCCGTCTTTACACCAAGTGCCCGGTCGTCGATCCACGCAGACAGCGCGGGGACACAAGCATAACCCTACGACCGGGTTACTTACTTGGGGTAGACGCGGAGGGCAAGCAGCTTTCCCATCGTCCTCATTCGACATCTCTTGAGTTGTACCCCTCGTTACGTAGAAGAGCCCCCTTCGATGGGTGTCGGCCCGATACATCCTAGTTGCCATCATGCTCTCACCCTGGTCGAGCGTCTTGGCGGCCTTTTGCTAACGGGGTTGTAAAGGCCTTCATGGAGGCGGTCTTTTTCGGTTCGTGATGAAGAGGTTGCGGTATAAGAAGGGCGGCGACGGCCGTGATGGCAAGTCTCAACATGTGCCTACCGCCCCACACCAGCCACAACCCGATCGATACGTGCGCCTCAAACGGCACATCTTTGCGGTTCTGACCATGGTTTTCATTGCCTACGCGTTGGCGACGTGCCTCTACCTCTCCGCCCCGGCGTGGTCCGCGGCCCTAAGGTATAGGCACACCGGTCCCGTTGTGGACGTCAAGAATGGCTCCTATGTTGGTATCCACAACGCAGAGTATAACCAGGATTTCTTCCTCGGGATGCCGTACGCCAAGGTGCGTAAACTCTGGTATCCGCAAAGTTTAAGCTAGCGACCACATGCTAACTGTGTAAGACTCCTGAGCGTTTCCGCATCTCTGAGAGCCTGGATACGACATGGAACGACACCCGCCCCGCCACGCAGTACCCCAAGCACTGCATCGGCTACGGCGAAGACATGGTCGGCTATGAGTCCTCCGAGGACTGTCTGTACGTCAACGTCGTCCGCCCGGCCGGCGTGGGCCCGGACGCGAAGCTTCCTGTGGCCGTGTGGATCCACGGAGGCGGTCTGGTATGCCATCTGCCTGCCATTCTCTACCGGTACGTCTACTAACACAGACAAAAGTACATGGGAGGCTCGGCCGACAAGCGGTACAACCTATCCTTCATTGTCGAGAACAGCGTCAAGCAGGGTACCCCGGTTATCGGGGTCAGCCTCAACTACCGCCTCTCCGTCTTTGGATTCCCCGGCGGCAAGCAGGCCCTCGAGGCCGGCGCCACAAACCTCGGCTTCAGGGACCAGCGGCTGGCGCTGCACTGGGTCAACGAGAACATTGCGAGTTTCGGTGGCGCGCCTGACAAGGTCACCATCTTTGGCGAGAGCTCCGGCGCCGAGAGCGTTGCTGCGCAAGTGCTGGCGTACAACGGTAGGTTGCTGGTTATCCGTGTGGGAGCTCCTTGACTAACATCATCAAGGACGGGACGACGGCCTCTTCAGGGCGGCGGCCGCTCAGTCCGGCTTCGGAGGCGTCATCCCCCGCAAGGTCGGCGGCTTCAACTCGACCTCATACCAGACGGACTACGACCAGTTTGTCGGCAACATCACCTCGTGCGCTTCCACCGTCGGCACCCCCGAGTCTATCGAGTGCCTGCGCACCGCGCCCCTGGAGGAATTCAACGCGGTGCTCAACGCGACAAGCGCCCCCTTCGCATTCATCCCCGTCAAGGATGGCGACTTCCTCGTGGACTTTGCCACCAACCAGCTCGCCCGCGGGGACTTCGTCAAGGTTCCCGTTCTCATCGGGTCCAACACGGACGAGGGGACCGCCTTTGGGCAGGGCAGAGGACCTAACGGCGGGCCGATCAACACGGATGAGGACATGGCGTACGCTGTGGCCAGCGTCATCCCGCCGCAGGCCGAGGAGACGACGGGACAGAGCGTCGAGGAGCTTGTCGATGAGGCGTTGGTGTTGTACCCTGATGACCAGGCCGTCGGCATCCCGAGCCTCGAGACGTGGCCGCACGTCATCGAGCCCGGCGAGGACATTGCCGTGGCGCGGGGTCTGCAGCAGCGCCGTGGCGGGGCCCTCTTTGGGGACATGTATGCCCAGGACCGCTCCCTCTCTGTCGTCTGTTTGGCTTGACTAACTTTGTGGCAGGTTGTTTGGGTTCCTGCGACGGAGAGCCAACACCGTCTGGTCGGAGAACGGCGTGCCCTCCTTCGCCTACCGCTTCGACGTCAGGCCGAACGGGGTCCCAGAGTTTATCGGCTCAACCCATTTTGCAGAGGTAAACTTTCCTCCCCCCCCCTGGTATCATGACGTCCTTCCATGACACACCTCCCGAGACTGATACTGACACGCACACCCTCCCCACGCAGGTTGCATTCGTCTTCAACAACGTCGACGGCCTGGGCTACGCCACGAACCCCTTTGGCGGCAACGACACGGCGTACACGACCAAGGCCATCGCGCTCGCAAAGACCATGTCTTCGGCGTGGATCAACTTCTTCGTGGGTCTTGACCCCAACGGCGCGCCGGGCTTGGGCGAGTGGCCCGTTTACGACACCACTGGCGAGGCTGGGGCGGGGAGTGACGTGGTCTTTGGCATCGACGGCGCCGTCGTGGAGACGGACGACTGGCGCAAGGAAGGCATGGACTGGATGATTGAGCACGCGCTGGACGTCTTTGGAAACTAGGGTGGTGGCAAAGGCGTCTCTGACGGCGTTTGCTGTTCGAGGTATATAGGCAGGTCTTGACATAGAAACAAGTACACACGACCATACCCAGTGAAAACTCGGGATCCCGTCCGCTCTTACGTAGATAAGCCAGCGAGAGGGGTATTGAAAGTCGGGTCGAAATAGACCACCGAAAACGATGGGTACCGTGTGAAACGGGGGAGAACGGTGACCGTGATCAGCCGGTCCACGCCCGTCCGTTTGCCGCCGTGTTTATATTGCTTACGGCCCCGAAGTCCCCTCAACCACTCGCACAACTTCTCAAAGCTACCCATCCGCCCCGTGATAGTGGCCCCAAACAGTGCCCGGAAGAGTGTGGATAGCAGTAACCAAGATTCAAGCGTTAAGACTTTGCGACCAAGCGTTCGTTGTGCTGTATCGTCTTGGTTGACGCTTTCTCCGCTCTTCAGTCCTGTGAACAGGGTATGACGACCCATCTCCAAGGCTCAAAAGTCACCACGACCAACTGCATGTCGAACCACCATGGGAGGCCGGCAGACTCAGTCATTAAGAAACAATGGACGTCTCGTGTGAAAACAACCCCGTTGAGAATTCGAAGGGGGGGGGGACTCATTTCGCATCATGCAAACATCTAGGCTCTCAGGCACGGGCGGGGGTGGAAAAGGAGCCGGTCCGCTGCGAGGCGTCGTGTAGCCCTTGGTGTACGGGTCGGTTTAGTACTTCCTTTCAGCCGGGGGACGCACCCTGGCTTTGCCAGAAATAATACCGTTTCCCCACGCCATTATCCAGGCGATGTCCCCGGTGACGTGAACTCCCGTAGGAAGTGATGCCCTCCGTGCAATTGTAGGCGCGGCATCTTCTGACAGTCATGCAAGTGAAGGCAAATGAATGGCCCATTGTCCCATATGTGTGAGGAGCTCATCATTGCCCGAGTCATTGTGTGGGTTTCCCCCATCCTGCGCCATGTGATGCGTCTCTGCTGTGCTGCCTGCTTGCAGACGCAAGCAGGCAGGCACAGATCTAGGCACCGCCTTGGGCTCCAGTCTGTCGGAGGTGAGGGGGCAGAAACTTGTGGAAAGAAGGAAGAAAGAGTGCTCGCGGCGACGGAGGAAACGAAGGAAGCAACGCACCTTGTCATGGCGGATGATCACGCGAAAAGGAAGGAACCGATGGGCAGCAGACGAGCGAAAACCCACTTGGATCGAACGCAGGAGCTCCAGAATCCGGTTCCAGACCCCCAATCCCAGTTTCGGTGCCAGCATGAGGCGACGGGAGGGAACAAGTCGAAGCATCCGGTCGCAGGGTTCGCGGGCGCTGGTAGGAAAGGCGTCCTGCTCGTTCCCTGGATGATGATGCTGTCTCGGCCATCTCAATTTCGAGATGGCACGGGAAGGGTGAGTGCGTTATCTCGTCGATGGCGATGCTCCGCAACTGGATTTGCCATGGCTTGCTGCAAGCAAAGTATAGTGAAGGTAGCAAAGTTCTTGTAACTGATTGTGTGAGAGAAAGAGTTTCTCGTTGATTTATATGAGCTGCTTCGTTTGGTTGACCATTAAGGTAGGTACGTAATTACTGTTAGGTTGAAGGTGGGCTGCAGGGACTGGTGGGGCTGGAGCTGCCGGGAGGGTCCCGCATGCGGGCCTATCATCATGTACCCTGCTTGCTGGCTTGGCCTGCATCACCAACGACGACCTCGGGGCTGGGGCAGGCGACACCCAGTCTTTCACGTGTACGGTTGCGTGCAACTCCCTTTAGAACTGTCGAGCTCCGGATCTTCCTGTCACCCTCTTGTTCTCGCCAATCTGTTCTCCTGTCAGCCGTTAGTCGCGACATGGATTCATGGTGGCAATGCAACACCCCAGAGCCGATGGCGACAAGTCAAGGAGAACAACACTATGCTATTTCCTGGGCGGAATCCAACAGTACCTTGGATTCGCCTGACCCGAAGAAGCGCTTTCGATTCTTAGCCGAAGCTATGGCAACCTGCAGGCTCTTTGCCAGTAAGGGAGACACACATCGAAGTTGCAGTGTTGGCATACACGCAAGGTTGACGTCGGTTGAAGTGTGTAGAGCCTCCAGTCGTCTCAATCTCTACCAGGCCTATGGGAGATGGTAGCTTTAGCCGATGGAATGGCCATGGTTCTCGGCTGGCCCTCCGTTCAACCTCAAGAGTATATGGGCCGGATTAGCAGTTGGACCGGTGACCACCAGCGAATACCTGGTATTGTATATTTTTTGCGTTTTGTTCTGATCCCATTTTAGTGTAGGGAGGCTTGTCTAGAAGAGCGGCATACCCTGCTGACTAACTCTTCCGTCGTTTAGGGTCGGCCGTCTGGCCGTATGGCGCTGACTCTTTGCTCGTTCTTGTACGAAACGACTGTAACCCCTGTCCTCTTTTGACACCACGCGGCCACCCCCCTCTCTTTTCTCCCCTTGCTCTCCATTACCTTCTTCTGTCTCTTATACCTCCCCTATATTTGACAGAGACTCCTTTCCCTGAAATATAATACTCGTTTCTTGTTTCTTTCGACTTGCCTGCACGATGTGCTACACCTACGCTATACAACTACTCTGTATGTGCTTTATCCCGTCGAGATAGGGCAGTGCTGTAAAGTGCTAGTACGTTGGATAGAAATAAGTCTTAGTCGCACTATGAACAGATGACCTCTTAGACTTTGAACGCCATCCACTCTTCTGCATACCCGTTCTTTAATACCTACACTTGTTACAGTCAACTGTGAGGGTGTCTAAGAGATGTACTGTCCAGAATAGAGGTCCGAAGGCCTGGCGTACAGAGCTCTACTTACACCCTTGTGTGTGTGCGCTGCGGTCACATGGGCAGGATGCTGCAGTTGTACGTCCCATATGGCTACGGTTGCAGAGGTGTGTAACAATGTGACAATTGGCCACAGCACCTTTAGCATAACCTACTATATCAAGTATTAACCTTAGTCATGTGTCAGCAGAGAACACCATTGTCAGATACCTGACTGTAACGCTATCGTACGCCATACTGACAGTAAACATGAAGCTGATTGGCTATTTACGATGGAATTCCTAAAACTGACAAGGTACGCTAGCACTTGATGAACCAAAAGATCCGCAAAAAGGACCCTCCGTCGACACCCTTAATATAGTCCTCTGCAACAACCATGATGCCTTTATCATTAAGACAGCCATCACTACTTATTATCCACAGGCAAATTGCGTTCTGCGGCCATGGTAGCCTTCTTCTCCCGCCTTTTCCTCCTGCATTTCCTCACACAACACCAAACGCACGATGATATCATGAGGGCTCCGATGATGGGCATCCCAATCATCAAGAAGAACAGCGCACCGTGGCTCAAATACTCCGAGCTGCTTGGAGGACGGACAGGGTCATATTCGCCCTCGCGGATCTTCTGGCCCAGTGTCCAGACCGGAACCACCATGGAGCTGGTCAGCGTTGGCAGCTTCGGCGTCAACGTTGCCGTATCGGATGCGGCCCACGTCACGGCCCAGGCTTCGTGCATCATGACCGTGTACTGTGAGGTCGTAGCGGATGCCGCCGAGTCGAATCCAGTCAGCCAGCTCTGCAGCACACAGTTTCTGAGGCCGAAAAACCTGGCAGTACGGTAGTAAACTTCCCTGTTTTCGAAGCCACTACATCAACAGTCAGAAGCTGAGGAGTGTCAAAGAAGGAGAAGGGGAGTGAGAGCTGTAAATTGAAGCAAACAAACCTTTGGCAGCAGAGAGCCGTCGAGGCCGCCGGAGAGCCAGCCTCAGCCATGCCATGGTATTCCCATCCTGTAGGACACACGCCGGGACTGAAGCTGAGACGACTTTGCGGGCCGAAGCGATCCCATCCGGACGGATTGCACGATGCGGCAGGGTTGGAAACGGCGATGGGCTGAAATGTTGCGGTGCTCTCTATAGTCCACGACACGGTCGTGGTCGACCACTGGGTTTCGCAGTCTGGCGGTTGCACCCACGGCGTAATGATGCTGAGCAACGAAGTGGCCGTGGCATTTGCGGATGTTGTGAGGCTGGAAGCCATTATCTTTCGTGGGTCGCGACGCAAGTCGGCAACTGGGGTTGATTACAAGGAAGTTTGAATGGGATGGAGGCGAGGGACCTTGGACGGGAGGATATGCTCTACTTCCTCTCTTATATACCACCTAGCTGCGTTGGGTGTTATGCGCCAAGGCGGCAAAGCAAAGACGAGGGTAACGCGAAAGAGGCAGTACATGGGATTATTACCACGAGACTTATCAGGTGGAGTTTTTATTCCTTAATTATCGTCTTGGACATTTTATTACGGCCAGTGTAATACGTTTGTCATGATGTTCATGATGTGCAACTCGAAATTAGGCACGAAGGTATTGATTTATTGCCCGGATTATCAAGCTAGCACAAAATATAGCTCAGCTGAGTTGCACACTATTCATCCAAGCTAGATCATCGAAAAGAAACTAGGCAATATACAAAAGCACACTCGAACTATGGAGGATCAAAATAATGTAGAGTTGAAATCCGGGTTCGGCACATCCTCCTTCAAAACAGTACCATTGCTAAACACCGTACCGTTCCTCAGGATCTCCACGCGTCCGGGATGAAAGCCAGGCGGAGGGTGCTCGATGGTCGTTCCATTGGCGAAGATGATGCCGCTGAACTGCGACACGAGCGGGTTTGGAAGACCGCCTCTGGTTTTTAAGACTCGGGAGCAGCGGCGATCGCCTCTTGTTGATGTCGCAGTTCTCGCTGATGGTATACAAGTTGATACCGATGGCCAAGGTGTACAGCTCGGCGCTCAGCGAATCCCACTGCGGTTCGTTCATGAGCACCATACCGATGTAGTCGACCAGCAAAACGTTCGGGAACTTCTTGAGCTTGATGCCATTGACGCCGCGCCAGTACAGAGCCGGGTTCGTGGGCAGGACGGCGATGGACTGAATGCTGTAGACGAACGTCGAAGTGAAAGGGTTCGGCGTGCTGATCCACTTACCGACGTGGAAGTTTGTCTTGCGCGACCAAGAGTCTACGGCCCATTCAGCCACGGCTTTCGTGTCGTCCTTTTCGGGCCAGGCATTCGTCCACTGGATGGCGTCGCTCTTGTGAATGCCGTCGTCAGTTGAGATGCGTTTAGCCTCCGGAATGTTCTTCATGTGCGCCGTGTCCAAGAAGATGAGAACGCAGCCCTTGCCGTTGTTACTGCTCATCAACTTTTCCATCTTGTGCCCATAACCGAATGCGATTGCACGGCATACTCTCCTCCCTTCTAATACGACGTTTAAGGTCAGTACAAGCCAAAGCCACACAGAAAACCCCGTAGCATAATATTAAAAAGCTCCCTTCCCATTATCTTCCAAATCATCATCAGCACAACCTTTGTTGGATTCGACCAACGTTGGCACGCGTTACTGCGTATGTAGGGGGCGCGAAGCACACGGACCAACCAGAACTGTTTTTTGTTGCCGGCTGAAATTCTGTGATTTGCTAGGACGTCCTCTCTCCAACGTTACCTATGACTCCACCTCACGAGTCCAGGAAAGATATCATGTCCAAAGGCTGTTAATTGATAATTTGGGTCTGTCGCAACCTCTGGGGATGGTACTGGTAGTATAAGTGATAAGCTTTGATCCTTTGGCGTGATCAGTCCTAAGCCTTATTTTAATGTGCTGAAGCGGGCTAGATATACTAAGACTAGTGTGAACGTTTACCTGAGGGTGATGTGATAATGGACGACTGTGGCCTTAACCTGTCGTGTAACGTACGATTGGTCTCTGATACCTGCAATGTCCTTTTTATTGGTACTAGGGGCTTGTATGCCGGGATTTGCTACGCTTCGCGAAGTGTACTAGAGGTCACCCACTGAGTTTTGATGTGTTAACCACATTGCTTATTCTAGATATCCTTTGCTTGACCTAATACTGTAGTTGGTGCCAAGTTAGGCTTCTTATTTCTCATCTCACTTGATTTTACACCCCCTCACTTTTTGCCCGTGGCATCACGGCATACATACCGATACACCCCCTCACTTTTTGCCCGTGGCATCACGGCATACATACCGATTATACACATAGTTCGCAGTCCCCAGGACCCCGCACTTACTTGCTTTGTGGACTTTCGACTGGGGGTCTTGGCCAGGTCTTGTAGAGCGTTACTGTTGTCTCAACTTAGGTATGATAGTGGACACCGAGAAAATTCGAGACTTTTGGATACGTTTCTTATTCTTCGGTCTTTCTCTACCTCATTTACTTCGGCTGCACGCTGGGTTTTTGATAGATGGATATCGAATTGAATGTCGCACTGTTGCAATTCAAGAACCTTAGATTGGAAGGCAACGCTGCGGTGCCTGTTGTTCTGGGAATTCTGGAGTCAAGCACTATGATGCACTCTGAAGAATGCGTGATAGATTCTTGGTTGGCCTGTATTATACCCTCAATGAGTTTATGGGCGAGGGGTTTCTCAATCGTTGCCTCATGGTTCCGGGCACCCAAAGGCGAGGCTTGTCAAAGCACTTCATTAGTATTTCTTATTTTCAGTGGCTTTAGAACGGAGTGCTTGAATCTCAGATGACCCGCGACTGAATGAGGGCGGCAGGCGCATCCTCATAGTTGTTTTGGAGGCGTGCTCTGTATATCCACCAAGTTCAGGGATAGGGCAGTTAAAGCTGGACGCAAATAGGCCACATCAGGATCGCAGGGTAAACCCAAATATCGATCACGTTCCTCGGCCATAACTTTGCACGATCACAACAAATAGACAGTTCACTTTAAACATTCCGGAAGAAGCTATCTGCAGCCCTGGCTACTGCAGGAATGGTTGAATCTGGGGCCTCACTTACCCCAATAACCTGATGTCACCGACGCTAGCCCATCAGTGGGTTCTAAATTATCAGCCTAACCCAGCACACACTCCATACTATACATCAATAATGTAGCTGGATACTTCCATTTTCATTCCTTTAGACAAGCTCATCAGTGTCAAAATCGTCGACTAGAAGGGGCAATAGACTTGGATTCAAATCTCAACCGGCTAGCCTACTGAAGAGACGCCGTAATTTCGGTGATCCCATCAGCTATGAAGGATAGTGAACGCATTTTCAATCCCAGGCAGTGCTTAAACAAGCCATATACTTGCCTGTATGATGTAATATGAAATTGCTTCTCAACAGTCAAAAGATAACACTGGCAGCCATGAGAACGTCAAACACCGCATTCAGAGAAAACTTGTTCATTTCCGGGTATGTGACTGAATTTAACTCTAAGACGGATGCTCTGCGAGAGTGGTGCAATTATTGTTCTAAGACACAGACTGAGACACGCCGGAAGGGATATACCGGAAGGGTGTTAGTGTAAAGCGTTGACGGATATGCATTTCTGCGCTGACAACAGAGAATACCCTCGTAAGTAACCAAAAGGCTCTGTCCAGGAGTACAGACTTCATTGTGCGCCACACTTTGGTCGTGGGGAGGTACATTGCTAACTAGAATTTCACGATTAACTGCGAACCGACAAGGTGGGCCCTACTGGACAACACAGCACAACAAGTTGGCGGGATCCCGTAACACTAGACGGCACATGAGAAGGAATGATTTTGCATCTGTAGCGTCATATGGGAGATTGACCCGCCAAATGGGTGAGCGAGCACCTGTTTCAAAGTAGGGACGCCATGAAGCCACCTCGGGGCTGAAGTCCTTGGCTAACAGCTGATTCAGCTTTAGTTACTCTTCATTGTCCGCCTCTTATTTGAAGGTGATTCCACCTTCATTTAATGCTTCGGAGGTTTCTAAGATTTTCATGCCTGTCTCTTACTCGCCACGAGGCCTGCGGTAGGAAGTAACTTGTGTTCTGTCGACGCGAAATCATGGCCCTGGGCTTCGACCAACGTCGACTTGGTCTTCAAGCAGTTTTCTTAATGATATCACTTAGCATCCAAGCGACCGTTGCGCAAGAATGCAAACATTCAGGTGGTTGGTCTCTCAGAAGCGAGGGAAAGTGTCCGAGAAACGCTGCAGTTGATTGTGGCAAAAAAACGCAGCATCGGTGCTGTCCTAATGGTTTGACATGCGAAGGAAAAGGATATTCCTACACAGGCAACTATTGTTGTCCAGGTCAGTCTGTTCTTTACATTATTCCTTCGCGTTTACGGGAATTGTTTTTCCCATGTTTATAAAGGCTTTTGATCTAACTCGTTTTAGCGGGTATGGATGGCGCCCTCTGCATAGAGAGGATCAATAAACAGCCTAAGGTAAGGCACTTGATTATGATACCATTCAGCTTTAGCCTAATCAATTCAGTGCCCAGATCCAACATGGAATTTGTGGGGTGTTCCTCGGGCGCAAGACACCGGCGAATGGTGCTGTATGCCCGGCTACAACGGCACGTACACTCTGGTGGATGGTGACTTTGCCTACCAATGCACTCCCAACACGACGACAGATATCACCCAAGGTGTGTTCTGGGCTGAGATGGCTCCCAGCGCATCATGCACCTTGCCATCGATCACTATACTGGACGAACCCACCAATTCAATGTCAGGCGGGGCGATAGCTGGTGCTGTCATTGGTGGTGTTTTCGGTGCTGTTATCCTGGCTGCAGTGCTTTACTTCTTGTGGAGAAGAAGGAAAAGACCTGGCGTCAGTGTGGAAACGGTTTCGACGACAGCAGCGGGCGCATACGGAGATGATAAGTCGCAAATACCGCAGGTGTCACAGCCGTCACAGCCGTCACAGCCATCGCAATCTGGGTTTACCCATGGGTCTGGCGATACCAGAAAGCTGGTGATCGAAGAAACTCCAGCTGAAATGGAATCGCCATTCATTTACGAGCTAGATGCTCGGCCGTTGTCCCTCCACGAGCTTCCTTCGCCGTGTGCAGAATCGAATCCGATGAAAGGAGATCAAGACAAAGTCTGATAGAGGTTTTGACTACGTACCCTAGACTGGGAAGCGAAAGGACGCAATATCGAACCAAGAAGAAAAACAAGATAATTTTCAGATGTATATCATTCGTGGAGCTGGAATAACTAAAAGTAGTGGGTAGCAAAATTCGCCCAGCTAGTAAGGCAGACCGCCCAACGACTGACATCACGTATCAACCAATCCCTCAAGTAGGATAACTTTGTAATTATTAGTATAAAAGTACCTTAAGACAAGCAAAAGTAACTTGAATCTAAGAAAGACATGAATAAAGTTTCTCCATTCAAAAACCTGGAATCCAATATCGGACTTGACTGCAAAGGAGATCTGGTACTCGAAGGCAACGTAGATGGTTCTGAGATCTTCGTCAAATGCGCCCATGTAACCTTATCATGAGAATTAATGGTATCTAAGAATTCATTCCTAAGCTCTACTAGATTACATACTGTCAAAGCGAAATGGAGGCACTGACTAGAGGCTATTTTAGTGATGACATGATGACCCATACGCTAGATTTAGGCTCTCTTCCTGCGTTAGATGCCTTGTGGAGATTCAAGCATATTTAATTGGCCTTTTTGTGTAAAAGCGGGACTAGAGCAAGCCCAGGCTCAATCAACAAAAAAAAGGGTGTGCGAAACCTCCTTGTTGACTCTGCGACCTGTTGATTTGTACATGATTTTCCTTTCGGTTGCAGTACGGTCAAGTTCGAAATCGGTTTCCAGGCTCCCAGAAAGGAAATCTTCTGCGCGCAGACATTTGTAGATCCGCTTGCTGATGAGGTATACAATGAGACCCAGACAGTACAGTTATCAATGACCTCGCCGCAGAAGCAAGAAACCGCTTTTACGCTGTGGTCATGATTCGGATCCATTTGCATAACAAACGACCTACAATCAGTGGAGACGAGGTGCAGTCTCGATTTTATGGCACCTGCTTACATCCACTCGATTGTATATGTAAACCGCACCTATGCATCCGGATCACTTTTAGCCGAGTTCAGTCATCAGCATGTGGGACATGAGCGCGTAAGTACAAGAGCATCAGCAGACTTCATCTGAAAAAGTGGGGTGAGCTGAACGTCCTTATACATACTTGTCGTGATATACATAATACTCTAAGCAATTGGACACCATATCCGAATAAAACCCAGCAGCTCCATGGCCGAAAGATCAAGCCTACGAACTTGTGCCTGAACTTCTCTAAGTTACCCTTATACATCTCATGCTGTACGGGCAAGTTGGCCCAATTCAAACAATACCACAATTTTGTTCGTTCTCTTTCAGCTTGCGGGTTCGTGTTATACTTAACGCTGCAGCCGGACACCCTGGAAGAGCGAAGACGTACGAAGTACTTTTGAGGTATTAATTTGGGCTGAGGATGAGCCAGGCCGTCTAACTAGACGTACGTAACTGTTATATGTTAGCGATTCAAAACTTCAAGACTACCTTACTGAGGGCAATTGCAACACCCTTAGATACACCGCTAAGGAGGCGGGGAAACATTGCGGCAGGTTTTATTGGCGACCTACTGTGAAGTAAAATGAAACAAATGGTAAATACTGTAATAGCATTATAGTGGTAATGAACAGACTCTCAAAGTGACGACATTTAATTGCGTTGGGATCCATGTAAGTGAGATAGACAACACAGTTATTCCTCTACCATATCTAGAAACATTACGGACCCCCTAAGACGATTGTATCTAGTCTTGGGCCACGGTTCACTTTAAGGCTATGGTGATGACTTCGCTAAGACTTAATATTTCTATGAAACTTCTGACCGTATTGTATCTTGAAAGAGATGGACAATTAGAAAACTCTAACTGGATCCTTAAACAGAACATCTAAACTTACGTTAACTACGCTTAGGATAATTGGGTAAATTGGTTGCTGGTGGCTGAGACCGCATACTACTATTGACTTATGTCCCAAGCCTCATCTAACAAATCCTGTAACTAGACATGTCCTTATCACCAAGGGGGTGAATAGCCGGTGAGCGTATATACGACACGTGATTAGCCAGCCCGTTGCCATGAAGCTCTTCGTACGCAGCTGCAATATAAACAGTGCGTTATAATATGCCCATCCAACATACTTGCGGTCGCTGCCGTCAACCTCAGAGCATCCGCCTTTGTTCTGGGGCATGTAATCCTGGACGCTGTCTAGCGTCCAAGAGGCGTCTATGACAGTGACGATCATCGGAGGCAGAAGCGCTCGGGTGAAACAGTTACTGTTATCTGCATCCTGGAACTGGATAACGGTGTTAAGACATTGCTTGTTGATGTATAAGAAGAATCGGAAGCGGGGCAGTTGTGCCACGGCTGGGCTCCAGAACGTGTCGTCAGGCGCGAGTATGTCCCGCTCTGAGACCCATTGGTTGAAGTGCTGCCTAACATCAGGCGGCGAGGCGTTATACAGGGTGGCGCGGTCTTCAAAAATAACCCAGTCAAGATACTGCTCTCAAAGCTCAGCGCAGCGTTCCTCGACAAGATAGTCGTGGGCGAAGGTCTTAAGCTGCGCGAGGTAGCGGCCCCAAAGGTCGTCATCGTCATAGGTGCAGCGGTAAACCAAAAAGCCCCGCACATGGAATTTAGTTTCGATCATGTTGGTGCAACTATGTTAAAGACGTCGAGACTGAAGTGACTGCGTTGTCTTGGGGGCTCTCCAAGTGTGTGCGCGGCGAAGCAATTCTCTTCCATACGGCGGGTTTCCCCCCCTCTCGGGGACTTGAGCGTTGTGCGACGTTTTCCAGAGGAGGGGAGAAGTGAGATAGTGTGGGAAGAGTGTTATTGAAACATAGGTGCTGCTTGTTTTTGCAGAAACCGTGACACTGCGCTAGGCACGGATTTTTGCCTTGGGATTGAGAGATATCCCGGGCATAGGCCCCTTGTTGCGACACAACAGAGCATAACAGGGCCAGGGTCGCCCCACGGACGCCTGACGGCTACAGGTCAGGATATATGCAGGACACACGGAACACGCCAGACTTACCCCGGGACAGAAGATATATGGTACAAGCCACGCATAGATAAGACAAGGCAATGAGCGCCCTTTCTTTACGATGAGTGCTCACCAGACCGTAGCAGCAGCTTCGCACCCGAAGCACGAGTCCGCCGGATGTACGGGCGGTCGCCAAGTCCACTCCCATACACCTTGACCCGATTCTGACCCCCGTAACGCGCCGTCCCGGCTGCCCACGCCGGCACCGCTGTGGGGTCATTTGCCCTCCCGGGGCCGGGGTTTCGCTGACGTGATTTTCGACGACGCAGTGCACATCGCTTTTGATAAGACGCGTACCTACCTACCTTGTGCAGCTAGCACCTATCGCGACATACACGCCGAAAGAGTCATCCCGTTCGGTCCGGGACTTTTGTAAAAGACGGAATTTTTTGTAAGCAGGTTTTGCTGAGATGATTGGCGAGATGTTCGCTCTGCGAATCCCAGCGCGCCGAAGGACAACTATGCCGGAATACCGAAACTTACTCCTCGGTGACGGAAAGATATACCTCCATCGCACGCCGCCCGTGCTCAGGCTCGGGCTTAGCTACATCTCACCCGCAAGACTATCTCGTCTGACGCAGCCACTGATATCGTGAAATTAAACAAGGAAAAAGGCAGCCAAAACATGTCCTCCTTCCCACCCCCAATTCTCCCAAAAGCACTTCCGCCCGGTGGAAAGATCGCCCTCCTCTCCCCCTCGGGCCGCATAAATGCCCTGATCCCCGGCCCCGTAGCCCGCGCCGAGGCCCTGCTGCGCTCTCTGGGCTACACCGTGACAACAATCTTCTCCAACTCGGGGGAGACCTCGAACCCCGCCGTCTCGGATGACGTCGACCCCATCGACGCCTCCATCCGCAACCGACTCGCCGAGCTCCGCGCCGCCTTCGCCGACCCCACCATCGACATGATCCTATGCACCCTCGGCGGCTCCACGCTGACGGAGCTCATCCCCTATCTCGTCGAGGACTCGTCCCTCCACGCCCTGGTCCGCGAGAATCCAAAGATCGTTGTGGGCTACTCCGACATCACCGTCCTTCACTGGTGCCTCCGTGCCCTCACGGGCCTCCGAACCTTCTACGGGCCCTGCGCTCACTCGGAGCTCGGCGGTGACGTGACCTGCACCCCGTCCTCGATCTCCTCCTTCTCCCCATCCGCTTCGGTACCACAGGACCCAGCCGAGGGCGACGTCTACATCCACGAATTCCACCTCGCAACCCTCCTCCAAACGATCTCCCGCCCCGACCAGCCCCTAGGCCCGATCCCCCGCTCTAGATTCTACGCACCCCTGGCCCCTTCGTACTTCTTCTTCCCCCCGTCACCCCCGCCGGCAAACACGCGCGCCCTCCTCCCCTCCCCGGCGTGGACCTGGCTCCGCCCCGGCCGCGCCGAGGGCCGCCTCTTCGGCGGGTGCCTCACCGTCGTCTCCCGCATCCAGGGCATCCCGCGGATTACCCCCGACTGGCGCGGCAGGATCCTCTTTCTTGAGTCCGCGACGGGGGAGGGCGACCAGGCCAAGGGGAACCCGTTGGGTAGGGTGCGGCAGGCGGTCGCGGACCTCGCGGCGCGCGGGGTGTTTGACGAGCTCGCGGGGCTGGTCATCGGACGGCCGTACGGGTATAATACGGAAAAAGAGAGGGCCGAGTACGCGGCCGTGTTCCGGGGCCTGCTTTGCTACGGCCGGTTGGCGGATCGCAAGTTTCCGATCCTGATGAATGTCGATGTTAGCCATACCTCGCCCAAGGTGACGTTGCCGATGGACGCGCTGGCGGTGCTGGACTCGGACAAGGACGAGTTTGCCATCACGGAGGCTGCCGTGGTCTAGCAGCAGCAGTAGTAGCAGCAGTGCTGGGAACCAGGACCACACAAGCAAGTAACCTTCAGACAGATGGGAACAAGTTATGGTATATAGGCGGCCGGCTAGCCTTTGGGTATTATTTGTATTACATGTTTGTGACATATCTCACCTAGCCATACTCGTGTCAACCTCCCATCGTTTCCAGACTTTCCTGATGTTTCCCATTCATATTCGTGTTTGTCATGTGAAAAAGAAAAGCCCCTTTTCCCCAGCAGCGATTGACGACCTTTGAACCCCGCCAACCAGAAAAGGCACAAAAGACTCTCGAGGAAATGACTCCAAACGCTTCGCTGATGCAATTTCTGGGGTTCCCCGGTATCTGTGTACGATGAAAAGTAGCTGTGTGCTGTTGTAGAAGCAAAGTGTGTAAGCATCGAGGCGCTTGCTGTGCTTCATGCCGAGTCGTCCGTTTTTGTTACTTGAACTACTGGCAGATCGATGCTATGTAATGGTGCTTGATGCGGCTCTTGAAGCTGCGTATCGATAGAGTTGTAATGCTCAACGCCGTAAGGCGATGTCCGCGCCTAGTAGAAACCGTCGTTGGTGTTGCTCCTGGAGCTGGGTGTCGACTGAGCTGAGCTACTAGCGTCACTAGGCGTAGGCGGCTCCACGACCTGGCTGCGAATCGTCATGATCCACTCGTGCTGCAGGAGCTCAACAGCGGACGCGCGTTGCTTAGGGTCCCTGGTGAAGCATCTCTTCAAGAAGTCGATACCCTGCGGGCTGAGCTGGTCGCTCGACGGCATCTGGGGCGGGTTGCCCTGCGCGATGTTGTACATGATGGCCCACTCATTGTCCAGGTTGGCCCAAGGACGGCGACCGGTTGCCATCTCGAGAATGACACAACCCAGAGACCAGATGTCCACTGAGCCGGCCCTGCCGGGGTTCTCGCCCTTGATGACTTCGGGAGACATGTACATTGGTGTTCCCGTCATTGACTTATTAGGCTTCGTGGAGGCAAGGTCTTGAACGAGGGTCTTGCCTTGTCTGGCGATGACCTTGGCGGCTCCAAAATCGACATACTTGATGATACCGTTGTGGTCAAGGAGGATGTCTGCAAACGATTAGCACATATCATCAATCTCAACACGACAAGTACTCACTCTCAGGCTTAATATCGCGATGGGCAATGCCGCTCTCGTGGAGGTAAGCGAGACCCTCGAGCAGCTGCAACGCGTAAACCATGATAACTTGTTCGTCCTCAATACGGCCGTGCTCCAGCAGGTTCGCCAGAGACCCGCCCTGACAGAACTCCATAAAGATATAGACTCTGTCACGGTGGACCTCGATACCATAGTAGGAGACGACGTTGGGATGGTCGAGAACCTCCAAGACACCCATTTCATCCTTGATTTGCTCGGCAATGGTGGGGATCAGCTTTGGATCCTGCAGACGGATCTCCTTGACGGCCATCAAGTGACCAGAATCCAGGTTCATGGCGGCGTAAACATTTCCAAAGGTGCCGCCGCCAACGAAGTGGCCCTGCTGCCAGCGCATCGTGATGTTGGTAGCCGAGGACGAGAGGTAGGCCAGGGACCTGTCGACCTCGTTGTTTCCTTCGAGCACGCGACCCAGCGCTTGCCTCTCAGCCTCCTTGGCCCTCCTGATCTCGTCGACCTTCTCGAGCTCCTCCAAACGTTGTTCCGTAATATACTTGGAGGCTTCGTGGTCGTCGAGCATCCGATTTTTATCGAGACGCTTGAACTGACCAACCAAGGCCTCAATGCGCTCCTTCTCTGCCTGCGCCGCTAGGTTGGATCTTGCCCCCATGATGTCAAAGTGCGAGATGAGAAGAGCCATGCAGCCGGCTACCTTGGCCCGGAGCCTGGCATACTCCTCCTCGCCCAGGGCCAGGATGTGTCGTCCTCTGGTCATTCCCATGGCAAACTCCAGAGCCAAGACCGCCCAACGGAACGTCTTTCGATCCGATGCGACACAGTCGTCGCAGATGAAGCTAACCCAGTCCAATGCAAGCTTGGTGAGCTTGAGGTTATTCATTTGTTTCCGGTTGCTGTCCATGACAAGCAGCGACCGCTGGCCGAATTCTGTCGCGAAGACGAAGCAGGTCTGGATAAGCTCCTGGACCTCTCTGCCTTCGGTTTGTTTGCGGATAATCTCGACACTGTCCATGAAGTTGTTGGACAGCTTGTATGCGACGCGCCTGATCTCCATAAGGCGCGTGTTGACCTTGTGCAAGTTCGACCTCTGCTCTACCACTAGATCCACGTGCATGTCGACAGCATCGATGAAGGCCCTCCTTGCGTTGACGAGCCGCTCTTGAGCACCCACAGCGACCAGTCTCATGTGGCCCTTCTTCAGGTCGACATTCCGTTCCCGAACCGAAAGCTGGACCACGTCACCGAACCAGTGAGGGTTGCTCTCGGGTCGCAGTATCAAGAGATACGGGTCGCTGGGGTCCTCTGCGAACTGCTCGGGCGAGCTGAGACCCAGGATGGAGTGGATTGCGTCGTGTCTGTCCATCAGAGAAGGCGATGCCATGATGAAGATGCCTTCCTGCTCATAGAGATCTGTGAAGACTTGGAAATGGCCTGACACGATGAGCCTGTCGTAGAACTCTTGCAGCTTCTCTGGCGCAAACGAAATGCTGAAATCGGATGCGTTCTCGTAGTTTTCGCTCAACATCTTGGAAAACCGCTGCAACATTCGTTGTCTCACTCGGACCGAGTCCAAGCACTGCTTGTATCTCTTGCTCATCTCGGCTGTACTCTCTTTTGGCTTGACCTGCAGTTCCTTCTCAAAGGTAACGCTGAGACGGTTGATGGCCTTGAATGTCAGCGAACTGAACTGCTCAGCGACCTCGACGTCTCCACCCAGGAGATGACTGCCAATCTCGTTGGCAAAGTCCCATTCCGCGAATAAAAGCTCGGCCTCCTTGAAGGTGTTTTTGTTGCCGCTCAATTTCCAGTTTAGCATCTTGAAATAATATTTGAGAGCGTCCAGCACAACCTGGTCAAAGGACTCGTCGATGCAAGGGGGGAGCTCCCAGCCGGGTTCCGGTTGTGTGACAGCAAGGCATTCCAGCTTGATGCGGATAGCCAGCTTCAGAAGCAACTGAAACTGGCTGATCATTTGGTCTTGCATCATAGGGTTTTGCTGTGCGGACTCTTTGACTTTCTTAGCGTAAGCAAGCCTGACTTTGATAATTTCTTCGATCAGCCGGGACGGGAAACTGATAAGCGTCAGTAGCTCTTCGATGTATGGTGGAAGATGTCGTTTCTGGAAAGCGGCAAAGTTCCGAATAAGCGTCTCCTTGGATTTGTTGATGACGGTCGAGATGCCGGGTAACATGCCCTTGTGAGCATCCTTGTTCTTCTCGTCGTCGAACTCCTCGTCGTAAAGTGATCTCAGACCGTCCTCCTTCATCAGTCGGTCGAGGAATGACGATTCATCGCTGATGCCGTTGCCAACAGGTGAACGTTGTCGTGTCCGCGTGAAGTCCAACTCGTCATTGCCAACCCACTTCTTCAGAATGGCGAGCTCCGTGTTGATAAGCTCGTTGGTATTGTACCAAGCAATGATGGACTCGGATGCTTCCTGGAAGAGCGGAGAGCTGGCTGATTGATGCTCGGCCGCCAATGAGGTCCACGAGGGGTACAAGCCCTCGGCCTTGTCGAGCTTCTTCACCACATCCTTCACCTGCTCGTACGGCGGCTTCCCAGCCTCGCTCTCACCCTTGACGGAGAAGTTGATAATTTCGTCCAGAGTGCGGTCCAACGTTGAGCGTGCCTCTTCGACCATTCGTCTTTGCACTGGGAGATGTCTCCCGCATACTTTTGAGCGAATACCCAGCCATAGTTCTGCCTTTTGACCACTCTTCCCAACTGCTTGCTCGTTGGATCCGATTAATCGCTTCTTTTCCTGCTTGACGACGTCTCCGGTCAGGACAGCTTCTAACATGCCATGCCACTCCAGTCGTTCCCGGTTGGTGGGGTCCTTGAGATCTTCGTCGCTCGGTTGCAGGTCGTCGTTGCCGTAGAACATGATTGTCTCCTGGTCGTACCTGTCGTCGAAGGGACCTTCGGACGAGGGCGTCTCCCCTTCGGAGTCGGAATCGCCGCCCTGGCCCAAACCGTTTATGCCATTTACATATCCGCCGTCGAACGGGTAGCCGTCGTTGTGATCCTGGCGCAGCCTCTGGACGTAGGCCCTCTCCTGCTGGCGGAACCGCTCGCTCGGACGAGGACGGCCTCTAGACGATGCTCGAACCGATTCGATGAAGGAGGGGGCGGGTTGTGGCCTGCGGTGGGCGGCCGGGGCGTAGGTGTTGGAGGGTGTCCTCGCGGGAGCGCTGGGTCGCTGGGTTTTGGTCGTGGCAGTGCCGTTGGCGTAGGCAACATCACCGTCGCTGGCGTTGCTTCGTAGACTGCGCGTGGTGCCACCGTTGGCTACGGCAGCCTGGACGAGATTCGACATGGAGCCGGCGACGTGGCCCTCGGAGTACCTCGCAAGGGAGCCGACTTCATCCTGGCGCTCGAGTGCGTGCGGATCGTCGGGATGGGAATCAGCAGACGAGGCAGAGTTGTCCGAGTCAACGGCGATGGGCAGGGGACGATGAGGCATGATCTTCTCTGGGCGCAATTCGTCGTCTCCGTTGGAGAATCTCACAGCGCGAGGGGACGGCTCGGTGGACATTTTGCGAGGGCCTGGTTGTATATCGGTTCGGATTCGGGTTGGGGGCGGGTCCCTGTCCTGTCGTGTGGTGGTGGTGAGGCGATGGGGTCCCCGATACGGGCGTGGTAAGCCGTTCGCGCCTCGGTCTGCCGCTCAGCGCTGCAGCTGCGTGTGGATCCTCCGTCCGAAAAAGAGGGACAGGACACAGCAGCATGCAAAGGTGAATGGGGGGAGGGGAGGCGACAGAAGACGGAGGCGCAATGCGAGTCGACCGTTTGGGTGCGAAGGGAACGGAAATTAGGATGACATGAGGCAACCGTATCCGCGCCGGTTGGCAACTTGGGAACTTGGGATGGAGGGGGCTAGACCGATTCGAATGGCGAATTGAAGTGGTCGACGGTAGCTCTCGGTGTGGGCGGGAAAGCGGGAGGAGGCGAGGAGCGAGATGGAAGAAAAAAAATACTAGAGGAAAAAAGATCACGATGCAGTCGGAGCACCCGTGGTCGAAATGAGCTCGACCTGAAATTTGATATGGAGAGGACGGAGCGAGATGGAAGAAAAAAAATACTAGAGGAAAAAAGATCACGATGCAGTCGGAGCACCCGTGGTCGAAATGAGCTCGACCTGAAATTTGATATGGAGAGGACGGAGCGAGCCAAAGGGATCAGCGAACGAGGACGAAGCGCACCAGCGTCCGGACAGTGCTGGCGGGCCGCGATTGGCTGTGTGAGAGGCTAGAGATTCAACCTGGGAGAGACCCAGCAGCTGCCAGCACAAGGTCGGCGGGCAATCAGCGGGGACAAGCAACCACATAGGAGCGAGCGCTAGCAGCGCGGCCTTGTCGGGTTGGCGAGACGAAGCCAGGTATAGTGAATGGGTAAAGTACTGCGGGTGTTTATAGAGTCAAGAACGATACTGCTGCTTTGCTGCAGTGCAGATTGTAACCTGTGGGAACGCCGTCTGCTGGGGTCAGCCTCCGTTATCAAACACTGCTACGGCCGTGCTCGAATTGCATATAAAACCGCAAATGTACTTGAAGCACCGGAGAGCGAGACCAGCCACGACTGTAGACGGTAGAGAGCAGGGGATGCATCCCGGCGGAAGCTTTTGCGGGGATCCCTTGCCGAGGGTGCCACGATGCTTTAGCCTTTTCTTTAGGGGCTTGGGGGGAGGGCAGTTGGATAACACCTAACAACTCAACACGACGTGGGAGAAGGGAAACTCGCAGCAAAAAGACAGAGATCACCGCGCATTGGCGGCGTGGAGGATGGTTCAGAGGTGTGGCTGCGTGGCGACCCCCTCCCGCCCCCCTTGTCAAACCATACGATTCTCCATTCGTGTGTGGCCGTGGCCATCGAGCCATGCGCTGCGCGATCGAGAACCAAACCCCCGACTGGGTGCCCCAAGAAGGACGTCTGACAGGTCCGGCCACACGCTCCCAGGACTAGTAAATTAGGTCCGAAGAGGGGGACCAGAGTTTTGTGGCGAGTGCCCACGCAACCCCCCACCACGGTATTCCCTGCACGCTTCGACGTGGCGCGTCGCTGTGGTGGCTGCTTTTTGTCGCTGGCGAGATTCCTGGCTTGGCCGTGCCTTGGATGGTCTGAAATGGCCTATCGAGAGCCGACTTATGCCCTGTCGTTTGTCGATAGCACAGCTCGAATAAGCAGCCAGCATGCAAGCCCGTCATGTCGGTGTCTTGCATCTTGCGTCTGGTGAGCTATGTGGTGAGAGCTTCGGTGAGAAAGTTGTGGAGAGCTTTGCCTAGCTTTGCCGTGCTTGCCTGCTCCATATCCGATGTCAATCTGAAGCTCTGCGGTCCATCGAGTAATGTGGACGCCGATCCTGTGCCATCGGGCATGGGCTTGTTGAGACGGAGGGAAGAACCCGCTTGTCTCTGATCGAGATTTGTGATGCACGATTGGAAACGCGTGCTGTTGAGCTGTTAAGCTTTCCATGTGTCGCATATACTGCAGTGGCTGTCAGCGGCTGTAAGCTAGCTCCTTCGTCTTCCTGGCCGACTAGGTATCGACAACCCCATAGTTGTCAGTGCTACGAATCATGCCGTGGGGAAATATGAGGTGATCCATCTGCTTTGCTGTTCTCATCAGTCCAGCAAGTGATGTACAACTCACACGTGCTTAGTGCTTCCGTCTCTTTTATGAGCCGGCTCATACCGGTACGTTTTAAGACAGCACCTGGCCATGATCAGTTACATCAAAGTGATTGTGTCCACACAGATGCCTGCCGGATCGTTACCAATGCTTCCTTAACCAAAATGACGAATTGTCATTGCACACTCGGCTTGTCAAGCCGTTTGACAACCGTGAGCCCTGCCGGATTAACCATACCCCCATGGCATCTTAGCTAGCCACGTTTTTTCCCTTCTTTTTCTTTTCTTTTTCGTTCGTCAACTAACATTGGGTTTCCGGTTGACGGGAAACTCTTTTTAGCCCATCGAGACAAAATGTTAATCTTATGCAGCAATATGAGTAGGCGATCACTCTTGCAAGATGGCACTTACACCAATCAACTCACTCAGCGTGAGATGACTGATATGAGATTCAACTCTTAGCACCTACACTACCCATATGACGACGTACTAGGTTTCAATGCACCTATTGAGCCTGGCTGAAAGCCATTCCGCAGTGAATATCCAACCTTTTTCCTCGGGGTTTCCGTTGATGGCAGGCCATTGGTGAGAGACCCTCAAGCCCAGGTTGTTGATTGAGACCCTGCTCGATGCCCTCACATCCTCGTCAACCACCAATGTTCAGTGAGTGTGGAGGTATGCGAAGAAGTTGAATGATCTTAGTACCCTTCCTTCTGCTGCTGTTTGTCGATGTAATCCAGGATGAACAGGGTCCAAAAGACGAGCAAAATCTACAACTTGCCTCAGCAAGAAGAGCATCATCATTGTTTGTCTGCTAGTGACTCGGGCAGCTTCCCGGGGTCGAAGCCGCTCATCTCGTTGGAATTTACTGCACTCAAGGGAAGGGCTATATTAATTCGCCCAAGGAACCCTGTAGACATTCACGATAAAGATAAGCGCGCCCGCGCGGTCATGAGACCGCCGCCGTTGGAAACACCCGACACCTCCAGCCCCATCCTCTCCAAAAAAGCCTCCGTCTACGGATGCCATACCGAGCATTCGGGTCCTGGACCGAGGGCACGATCTCCCATTCGCCAATCAGAGAGCTGGAAGCTCGGCTTGGATCGGACCCGCACTCTTCTTATCGCATGCCGATCCCTTATCGGTCAAGGGAAAGCTCCCCGTCCCTCAGACCTCCCGCCCCGCGTTGGCACTCTCATCTCCTTCCTTCTTTAAGGAAACTTTCGTTTTTGCTTTTTATCCCCTTCCAAACCACAAGGACACACCTCAATTACTCTGAAAAGATGACACGATCGCGATTGATAGCAGCTGCGAGGACGGCCAGGCCGCTCTTTGCCTCGCCCGCCCGCCAGGGCCGGTCCCTCGCCGGACTGACGACATCCTCCACCACGGCCCCGGCCCCGAGAACGGCAATGGCCCCGGCACGTCAATCATCACAATACCGTCTCTATTCCTCCTCCTCCGAGTCCCGCAAGAACTGGAAGGAAAAGCTCGCCGCCTTCTCTAAGCAGGACAAGACACCGCTGTACGACTTCCACATCGCCCACGGCGGCAAGATGGTCATCTTTGGCGGTCACCACATGCCGGTGCAGTACGCCGGCCTCTCTCTCACAGAGTCTCACCATTTCACTCGCACCCACGCCTCCCTCTTCGACGTTAGCCACATGGTGCAGCACCGCTTCACCGGCCCGCGCGCCGCTGCCTTTTTGGAGACGGTCACCCCCTCGAGCGTCGCGGACATGGATGTCAACACCAGCAAGCTTAGCACGTTCTTGTGGCCGGGCACCGGCGGCATCGTCGATGACACCATGATCACGCGCCTCGGCGAGGAGGAGTTCGCCGTCGTTTCCAACGCGGGCACCCGGGAGAAGATTTTCAAGTACCTCACCGAGCAGACGGCGGAGCTGCAGAACCCCGAGGGCAAAGAGTTCTGGTGGGAGGTGCTCGAGGGCTACGGGCTGATTGCCCTGCAGGGCCCCCAGAGCGCCGAGATCCTACAGGAGGTCGTCGACCCGGCCGACGGCGTGGACTTGATGGGCCTGTACTTTGGCAACACCGCCTTCGCCCGGCTGAGGTACCAGGTCGACGGTCAGTGGAAGTCGACGTCGGAGAAGGCCATGATCAGCCGCGGAGGTTACACCGGCGAGGACGGCTTCGAAATCTCGTTCAAGTCGACCAACGGCGAGGCGGACCCGCTGGCCCGGACGCTGCTGAAGGTCGCCGGGCCCGAGAGGCTCCAGCTTGCGGGTCTCGGCGCAAGAGATAGTCTGCGCCTCGAGGCCGGCATGTGCCTGTACGGTCACGACATTGATGACACGACGACGCCGGTGGAGGGCAGCCTGTCATGGATCATTCCCAAGGAGCGGAGGACCAAGGGCGGCTTCCATGGTGCCGAGGTCATCAACAAGCAGATCGTGCCCAAGAGCAAGGGTGGCACTGGCATCGAGAGACGCCGCGTGGGCTTTGTGGTGAACGGCGCGCCCGCTCGCGAGGGAGCAGAGATCTTCACCAAGGACGGCGAAAAGGTCGGTGTCATCACCAGTGGCTCGCCCAGCCCGACGTTGGGTAAGAACATTGCTATGGGGTATGTCAAGGAGGGTCTGCATAAGTCAGGCACCGAGTTGGATGTGGTGGTGCGAGGAAGGAAGAGGGCGGCGACGGTAGCCAAAATGCCGTTCGTTCCCAGCAAATACTTCAAGGGGCCGATTCCCGCACCTGCGTGATGACGGGCGGGCTGTATCAATAGAAGTTTAAAGATATCCCAGCAGTTCCAGCGCCAACCCGACCCTTGCCTCATCCTTTATGTATAGCAGGTAACATTATCCGATATTAGGGTACACCCGTTGGCCTGATCCATTCAAGCATAGGTTCGCATCTGATAAGATCAAACGTTGGGCAGAGTTTCAAGCCCACGATGTGTGGTTTGAGACATGTAGCCACTTCTTCATGGGAGGCCATCACGGAAGCGAAAAGCGATGACGACCCTCAAACGAGCGGCTGTATGATCTGGCAACGATAACCTGGAGTGCGGCAAACATGGTAGAGGTTGACTGGCAGCGTGTATTGACAGGATCGTGTTGCGATTGAATGTGAAGAAAAAGAGAAAAAGGGAAAGAAGGAACGAGCGCAGAAATGTTTTGGTGTCTGGCGAATGGATCCAGGGCGCTAGAGCGGATCCGGATTAGTTTCGGGCTGCTTGGCTGAAGTGGGGAGCCACCTAGAACTGTGCTTTGCAGGCACTTCAACCGAGTTTCGTTGTGCTTCGACAACTCTTCTTCCGGTTACACTTGCCCGACCGTTGCAAGTCGGTATCCTAAAACCCATCGTTGATGCGAGTTTAGCGGCCGTGGGCGGGATGCTTTTCGATGACAGATTTGTATCTTGCCAAGCTAGCCGGGACATGCGATGGTTCCAAAAGTCGGCTTGAGTTCGGCGTCGATCTGACTGGTTGTTACGCTGACAGGACAGGACCCCTAAAAAGGGCCGGATGTGCCACTCAGTCAACTGACCAACTGAGGGAGCACATCGCATAATAGAGACTCTGCAACTTCAGGGCACGGTGAATCCATGTGATATGCTTTGGTAGGCCTGCCGTCGCACTTTGTCATCCTGCCTGCTTTCTTCTGTTGACATTCCAGAAGGCTCGGCCAGCAGACCAGGGGTAAAACTGATGGACATGACGTCAGAAATGTCAGCTGGGAGACCGACACCAGCCGATGGCGTGTCGAGGGATGTCGCGACTTTCTCGGACTTTGAGCATGAAGAGTTGTCTTGGCGCTTCCAGGCGGAAGAATGAAAAGGAACAAGAGCAATCCATGGATATGTGGTATATCGGAGCATCACGCGGGCCCCGCGATGGGAGCTGGCAGATCAAGCGACGGTCTGGAGCAAGTGCCGGATTGACTCGCGCCAACCAGCCCACCCCAGGATGCGGCGATGCGGACTTTTTGTGCAAACCAACGGTCACACTACCCATCTGACGACCTCTCACGCCTGCATGGGATAAGATGGGCCACGGGGGCCGGTCAGAGGCTCCAACACCATCAGTATGCCCGACTGGCTCGTGTGCGGTGCTACCTCGCTCGGGAGGAAGACTGCTAGACATGGGGGTTGACGGTTGTCTCAGCCACGGATTGAAGAGGCAGTGGGTGTCATGGAACGAATGCACGTGTCGGAGTCCAGCGGCTCGATTGGCTCGCGCTTAGTGCTTTCAGCCTTGTAGACTGACCGTCGTGTCAGTGGATTGGGCAGTGTTGGGGATGTGAAAATGGGGGAGGAGTGAGTTGTTTCCAGTCAGAGTTTCACTTCTGACTGTTTATGGACCTTGATGGTCTTGTGTGCGGTTTTCCGAGCAACTTGCACGAGGAGGACGAGAGGGGGAGGCGGGGAATCATGTCCCTTTCTGCATCTCTGGAGGAGACAGAGAAGGGCATGCCAGCACGACATTGTACACATTGTCCTGGCCGGAAGGCACGGCCACGTTTAAAAAGAGCAGGCGACGGCGCTCACGCTGCTCCTGGGTTCAGAAAAGGCACCTGTGATGCTTCCTTCTCACCCGTTTGCTGACCCTTTCTTCTTCCCCACCCACGTTCAATTCACATCAGTCAGCAGCAACATCCGAACGATCGGACGCCACCAGACATCATCACTGCCCATTTCGGCCGCCAACTTTAAAACCGTCCATCGAAGCGGCTGGCGGGCGACGGGAGGATCACCCCTCAGGTTCAAGTGGTTTTGTTAGGGTCTCCCACCACTATTCCCTTCGCAGTAATAGGCAGCCGGGCTGTCCCCAAGAGCTGTAACTGTGACGTGGACCCTGACCGGGGGTTCTCTTTCTCTCCCTCTTTCTCTCTCTCTCTCTCTCACACACACACACACAGACACACACATATACAACCACGGCATTCCAAAGGTGGTACCCAGCATCTTCAGCTGCCTGGACCCCTGTTTACCGCCTTACCCAGCCCTGGAGCCCTGGAAGGAAAAAAAGTGAAGTCACGGCCACGCCCAGAAACCAAGTCAGTCCCTGCCGGGTTCATTAATCCAGACCGCGCCGCGCTCACGCTTCCATTTATTTTTCTACTGGGGCAGGAAAGCTCGGGGAAGGAAAATCATGACTTAATAGCCTTGAATCGGCCCCCGTTATTCATTTTCACACTGCCACTTATTTCCAAGGTCCTCGCCGCGCGACGGTTCACTCTGTTCATCCGACCTCATCACCACCACTCCAAAACGGCTGTCTGTCGTGCCCTGCGTCAAAGCCATTGAACCATTGGATCGCGCCGACAATACTACTGCATCCTCAGCTCCCAGTAATGCGGTCTTTACCCGCAATAGTGGGCTTGCTGCCTCTGCACCTCGCCCTGCTCCAGCAGTTCCTGCATGGCGTCATTGCAACACCTGTCGCCAGCGGGCAGCAGATAGTTATCGGCCCTGAGGCGGTAGACGCAGATGCAGTCGCTCGAGAAGAGTCTCGCCGTTTACACGGAAAGTTTCTACACATTACAGGTATGTCTGAATGCGATCGGACCACACACATGACGACGCAATCATCATAAGTGCAGTTGTGACGTTCAGGGGCACTATGCAACTGCGTCTGTGGACTTGGCAGAGAGATGGACAGCGGACCAAGATGGCTGACAAACGGGCATCGTAGACTTTCACCCTGACCAATTCTACAAAACCCACTCCTCTACCGATGAAGGCATCGCCTGCCACCGAGGCGATGGACCCGCCGGCTACTACGGCGCTGAAACATCCGATTGCGATACCCCGTCCTCCCTTGTAAATGCGACTTTCGACTGGATCGCCGCGAATATCGCAGACGACATTGACTTTGTCATCTGGACCGGTGACTCTGCGCGTCATGACAGTGATGAGAACATCCCTCGTAGTCCCGGGCAGGTGCTCGGTACCAATCGGTGGATTGCCGACAAGTTCGCAGAGACCTTTGGCGACCCGAAAGATTTTACGCGCATGGCCGTTCCTGTAATCCCTACGTTCGGAAACAACGACATTCTTCCGCATAATATCCTCCTGCCGGGGCCCAACAAGTGGCTGGGATACTATGCTGAGATCTGGAAGCGCTTCATTCCGGAGGAGCAACGCCACTCATTCGAGTACGGTGGTTGGTTCTACGTCGAGGTGATCCCAAAGAAGCTGGCAGTCTTCAGTCTCAACACGCTGTACTTCTTTGACCGAAACGCCGGTATCGATGACTGCCAGCAACCCTTCGAGCCAGGTTTCAAGCAGTTGGAATGGCTTCGCGTACAATTGGAATTCCTCCGTGAGCGCGGCATGAAAGCTATTCTCATGGGACATGTGCCTCCTGCTCGGACGGACAGCAAGAAGAACTGGGACGAGACCTGCTGGCAAAAGTATAATCTATGGATGCAGCAGTACCGCGACGTTGTCGTGGGTTCGCTCTACGGCCACATGAACATCGACCACTTCATTGTCCACGACACCAAGGAGATTAACATTAACGTCTTGGGCGGGTACGCAGTTGACGACGATGTCGGACGTGAAGCATTTGAGGACGAGCTGGAGATCCAATCGGCACAGGATTACTTGACAGAGTTGCGAGAAGGCTGGGCGAAGCTTCCGCCCGTCAACATCAAGGCGCTAGAGGAGGAAGACACCTACGAGTTAGACGCACAGGGCAAGAAGGGTAGGAAGGGCAATAAAGACAAGAAGAAGAAGAAGAAGAAGCCTGGAAAGGACTTGGGCGGCAAGTATGCGGAGCGATACCATCTATCTCTCGTCGGCCCCAGTATCGTGCCTAACTACTTCCCCACGCTTCGTGTCGTGGAATACAACATCTCTGGTCTGGAGGACGCAGCGGTCTGGACAGACTTGTTCACAAACGCGGCGCCGTCCCTATCACTCCCGACCGACGACGACCCCATCCACGAGGACTTGAAGCGCGATATTGACGCCGCCCGGAAGAAGAAGAAGAAGGCCAAGAAGGGAAAGAAGCCAACGACGCCTAAGGACCCCAACCTGGTCATCCCGCAACCACCACCTGCGGGCACCGGCCCTGGCCCGGCCTATGCGCCTCAGCCCCTGACTTTCCTTGGATATACCCAGTACTTTGCCAACCTGACTTACCTCAACAACGACATGACGCAAGAGACTAAGGACGTGTCCGGGACCAAGTGGCGCGATGGCATCCACAAGGATAAGGATCCCAAGTCCAAGAAGCCGAAGCCGCACCCCTTCGCGTTTGAGGTTGAGTACAGCACCTTCACCGACAAGATCTACAAGCTGTCGGATCTGACGGTGCGGAGCTACGTCAAGCTGGCGAGCCGCATCGCCAGGGAGAACGCCAAGGGCAAGGCGCTTACCGAAGATTTTGAAGAAGACGACGACGACGAAGAGGAAGACTCAAAAGACCAGAAAGACGCGATAGACCCAGAGGAAGAGAATGACGAAGAGGACGAAGAAGACGAAGAAGGCGACGAAGATATAGATGACGTAGATGATGTAGAAACAGAGAAGAAGAACGGCGGAAAAAAAGGCAAGAAGGGGAAGAAGGGGAAGAAGAAGAAGCACAACAAGGTGTGGCTGCATTTCCTCAAGCACGCGTTCGTTAGGACGGTGCCTCAGAAGAAGCTTAAGAAGTTCTAGAGCATACATGGCCTAGAGGGCCGCGGGTGACTCTTTCGTCGGGTATCGTTGCATTGTCAGACTTTGGCATTATTTTCTGCGTTCGTTGTCTTGTGTTCTTGCATGACGAAATGAAGAAACATCGGCGTTTGTGGGCAAAGGGGCATGGGATCAAAGGGTAGCGAAACTGACTGTCTTTTTTATTTTCTTGAACATTCGAGTCGAGTCGCTAGTTGACTCGGCCTTGCTGTAGCATTGGCAAATCACAAGTTGCTTCTTTTTGAGCTGTTTCTATTCTGCTTTGGTGGCGGGTCAGTACCAGGCATCACATATAGGTGGCCTTGCGAGCTTCCGGGAACGTATCGATAGAGCGGAAGTGAAGAAAAAAATCCAATTTTTTTTTTTTGTTCATTCACAACTTTTGGTCTACCGTGTATCCCAATTTAAAGCCATTTGCCGCGACTTCGTGCGTCGAGAGCTGGTCACCGGCCCACGATTCGGATTCTGGGGGGTTTGCGGGACGATTTCAATCGCTGTCGCTCTCCGCCACAGGGGAATCAGAGAAGCCGTTCCACTCCTCCTCGGACTCGGACCCGTCGCCGCCCTTGTTCTTGGAACCGCTCGCCTGGCCCCCCACGTCGTCCTCGTCCTCAATGTCGAGCGCGCCAGAGATGTCCCAGCGGTCTCCCTTGGCCGCGCGACCGACGTACTTTACGAACCGCAGCGTGCCGCTGTCGCGCAGCACGAGCGTCAGCTTGTTCCACGCGGCGGCCTGGAAGAAGAGGATGTTGTCGTCGTCGCCGCTCGACTTGTAGATGGCGGCGTCCTCGTCCTCGTCGCCGTCGTCGCCCGCCATGTACACCTCGTGTCCGCCGACCTCGAGCTCTTCTTCAGGTTCGCGCTCCGGCTCCGGCTTAGCCTTGGCTTTGCCCTTGCCCTTGCTGCGCTTCTTGCCCTTTCCGTTCGGCTTCTCTTCTTCTACTTCTTCTTCTTCCTCCTCCTGCTCTTCGGGCTTCTCATCCCCCTCGTCCTCGTCGCCCCAGCCCTTGGACGGCGTAATACCGAGGTTGAACTCCAGACGCGGCTTGCCCTCGTGGCCCGTCGCGAGGGTGTAGTCCTGACCCCGCCGGAAGCGACGCGCGAGGAACTCGTGGCCCTCGACGACGGTGCCCGTGGCGACCTGCAGCCACTCGCGGAACTGGCGCGACGGGAGGAGATGGTCCAGCAACTCCGTCAGCGGGTTCTCCTCCTGCGAGCTGCGCAGCTCGTCGGCGCCCGCGGGCTGCTGGTACAAGAAGCGGTGCTTGTGCGGCGGGCGGGCGACGCGCCACGCCGACTTCTTCTCGATGGCCGTGCTGTTCCCGGGAAGGGACGCCTTCTCCTGTGACTCGATGTACTCCCTCAACCGGGCGGAGAACTTCTTGGACAGGATGTTGGAGAGCGTGATGCTCGAGTTCTCCTCGAAATGCTCCGAGATCTGCTCCAGCGTGTCCGGGGTGAGGTACGTCGGCGCGATGTACTTCAACAAGAACTCGAGCCCGGCCTCGTCGAACCCTTCCAGGCTCGCCTTGGGCTTCTCGACCTTGACGGGCCTCGCGCGCGGGGTGTCGTGCTGGTCCGGGTTGCCCTGGAGCTGCATGAGCCCCGAGTTCTTGACCTGCTTCTCCTCGGCGCCCTCGACGTAGCCGTCCTCGCCGACCTGCGGGATGTGGAACCACCCGGAGATGGCCATGCGGATGCGCCCGCCTTCGCGCTCGAGCTGCTCCTTGGTCTCGGCGTGGTACACCTCCTCGACGTCGTGGAAAGACTCGCCCGGCTGCACGGCAAAGAAGGACAGCTGGTTCCACGCGGGCGGGATGACCTTTGTGTGGTCCGGCGCCGGCGTCTTAGCGATCTCGCCGTCCTTGCCCTTGCGCTCATCGACGGGGAACAGCCGCAGAGCACCGCCCCACTCGGGCTTCCACGGCGTGTCCGGGTCCGTGAGGTAGAGGATGTAGCTGACCTTGCGGCTGCCGATGACGTCGTCGTGGCAGAGGAGGTAGCAGCCGGGGGTGTAGACGTTGATGGCCATGTCGGTCTTGCGGCCGCTCAGGGGCCCGCAGCCGGTGATGTGGGAGACATAGTCGCGGAAGGTTTCAGAGTAGATGGCGTCGCGCAGGGAGAGAAGCGAGGGCAGCTTGGCAAGGGCGTCGTCGTCGAGGCCGTCGAGGTTGGCGAGGTCGCCCGACTGGTGGATCTTGTAGATGTCCGTCTCCTTGGGAGTGAAGGAGACGTTTTCGCGGATCTCGTCGCGGACGGAGCGCAGGAGGCCGTCGTCGACGAGGCCGTTGATGACCGAGTGCTTGTACGGGCTCGAAGTGGCGTACTGGCGCGTGTACGAGTCGAGGACCTTCTTGTCGAAGAGGCCCTTGCGGAACCTCGACTTTGCGACGTCGGCCGAAAGAGCTGTTGACGTCGGTGTTAGTGGATGGGCGACAAGCAGCATTGGGAGGGATGGGGGGTGGGGAGGGCTGCTAACTCGTCTTGGACTTCTTCTTGGACGCCCTCTTGTCGTCAATTCGCGAGTCGGCCTTGCGCTTCATCTTGGGCGGTTCAACTATAGTCTCTGGAGGGAAACTAGTTTTCTCTGAGGAAGAAAAATTGTTTGGCAGCCTCCAAGTTCATATCTAGGACGAGCAGCAGCTCTCTACCGCTAATCGGGACCGAACGTGGGCTGAGGTCCCACATAAATTTTTTCCCATAGCAGCTGTTTTCGCGGCAAATCGTCCCATGGGCGGCGTTTGCCCCCTGCAGTGCGCTCACCCAACCTCCGTGCTCACCATGGGACGTTCTCTATTTTTTCTCAACACCGCAGTTTTTGGCCATTCCTGTCAGAGTGCAACCCATCCATCCTAATTGGCAGTATGAAGCCAGTGGGATGCAGTATCGAAGACGCTTTTCAGCTCTGAGACGTCTTCAGGGACTTGCATGGAATATCAAGCGCTGGATGCTTCACTATGTCAACGTCGCCATTGCGAACCGCCAGCCTGACTAGCGAACGACCAATGTCGTCGTGCAGACGTATCCGTCATGCACTATTCGCTCCTGGCGCTCGAGGTTGCATGCGCATCTGTCGAAGCAATACGCCAGCAAGATGGCATCTGACTGGTTTTGTTCCAACCGCAGTCAGTGATCCGTCGGTCCGAAGTTCATGTTCAAATGGAATTGCCGGCCGCCTCTGCATTCATCCAGTGTGGCCGCGCCTAGCCCTGGTCCTCCCAACGCCGCAGCGGACGCGGACCTTCGGACGAGCCGTCGCCAACCGCCGACCCCGCGCCCCACAGTCTCGTGCCCCTCTATCCCCGCCGCAAGAGCAGTGCTGTCGCTCACAGAACGTCATGCATCCGTGAACGAATGGCGTCGGAATTTGCGGGTTTTCTAGTAGGCTAGGACGCTGTTCTCCATCGGGCAGCTCATTCACTTCAACCTAGATCCATCGCGTAATTTTAGATCTCGGCTTGCCCCGCTTTCCGAGTGAAGGTGTTATCGTGGACATCTCATCTCATCTTGTCTCTCCTCTACATCTCACTTTGGCCTCATCGAGATAGCTTCATTTCTCTCGTACTTCTCACAGCAGCTTGCACCGCCTGTCCGAAGCCCGATATCTTAGGACTTGCCAAACCGCAACATCCACACCATGTCTGCTCAACTAGACATCGCGGCCGTGAGAGCCAAGTTCCCGGCTCTAGCCCAGGACCAAATCTTCTTCGATAACGCAGGCGGCAGTCAAACCCTCGGCACAGCCATCGATTCGTACGTTGTATATGTTCTTGTTATCGGGGTCTAGCAACTTACTCATACTCTCCAGTGTCCGGGACTATCTGTCACAGACCAATGTCCAGCTAGGCGCCTCGTACAAGGTCGGCCAGCGGGCAACGGCCTCGTACAACGAGGGCTACCAGGCCGGCGCAAAGTATATCAATGCATCCCCCGATGAGATCGGTAGGAACGACTTCAACGTAACACCTGGCCTGAACAACCCACTGACATTAGCCCAGTCTTTGGTGCCTCCACGACCCAGCTCTTCCGTAACCTTTCCCACACTTTCTCTTTTAACAAGGGCGACGAAATCATTGTTTCCGCAGTCGACCACGAAGCCAACATCGCCTCCTGGATCGATCTCGCCTCGCGCCAAGACCTCACACTGAAATGGTGGAAGCCCGCCGACGCACCTAACCCGAAACTCACCGTCGAGAACCTCAAGCCCCTGCTCTCGGAAAAGACCCGCCTCGTGACCCTCACCCACGCCAGCAACATCCTCGGCACGATCCACGACGTTGCTACCGTCGCCGCCGCCGTTCACAAGGAGACGCCCAAGGGCCTCGTGTGTGTCGACGGCGTGGCCTATGCCCCGCATCGACCCCTGGATGTGCAGGCCCTCGGCGTCGACTTCTACGCCTTCTCTTGGTACAAGGTCTACGGCCCGCACACGGCGATGCTGTACGCCAGCCGCGCCGCGCAGGACGGCCACATGCGCTCGCTGGGTCACTTCTTTAATCCGTCCAACTCACTCGAAGGTAAGCTCGGGCTCGCTGGGGGCAGCTACGAGCTTGTCTCGGCCGTGCCGCGGGTGGTGGAGTATCTTGGTACGCCCAATTCCGAGGGGTGGAAGGGGAAGATTGAACAGGAGAGGCTGCTTCAGTCAACGCTACTCGAGTACCTCAACGGGCGCAGCGACGTGACGGTGTATGGTGAGACGGAAGCCGGGACAGAGTGCCGCGTGCCGACCATCAGTTTCAGAGTGAAGGGGTGGGGGGCCAAGGAGCTCGTCACGGCCGTCGAAAAGGAGACTGACTTTGGCTTCCGATGGGGGCACTTCTACTCCTACCGCCTCATCAAAGAAATCCTGAACCTCGATCCTGCGGATGGAATTGTGAGAGTCAGCATGGTACATTACAACAGCCGTAAGTTGAACAGGCCCCTCCGAACCTGCGAGTAACGCTGACCGGTTCTAGTCGACGAAATCAAGAGCTTTGTCGCAGCCTTGGACAAGGCATTGCAACAAAAGTAGTATGATTGTATAGATGTGTAAAATTAGGATTAAAAAGACCAACGACTCCAGACTGCTACTGGAAGGTTGCTGCCCGTCTGATATCTATATACGCTAAACATAAAATCATGGCTCCCATAGCTTTTCCTTTTGGAGAAAACAAGAAAAAAACAAAAAAACAGCAACAAGACAAGGAAAAGTCATAAAACGTGGCCGTAAACAGGGGGTCGAAGGATTCCCTTCAGAGCTTGCCGCTCTTCTTCTCAACGGCTTCCCTCAGGATCGAGATGACTGCTGCGGGGTCCTGTGCACCAAAAACTGCGCTGCCAGCGACGATCACATTGGCGCCCGCGTCAGCGGCCTGGTGGACGGTGGATCCCGTCAGCCCGCCATCGACCTCGATGTTGAGCTCGGGGTACTTCTCGCGCAGGGCCTGGACCTTGGGCAGCTCCGAGGCCATGAACTTCTGTCCGCCGAAACCGGGCTCGACCGTCATGATAAGAACCATCTGTGGAGAGATCCCTGTCAGTCTAATGCGCGTCCGCGGAGACCCCGTTTTCTGCTGTAACGGGTGCTCGTAAAATCAGAGTGTGGGATGGGGAAACACTCACGTCTGGCCTTTCGAGCGGATCTTCGCTCTCGAGGAGCTCCCACACCACGTCGACTGACGTCGCGGGCTTAAGGGCAACACCGGCCAGCATGCCTTGTTCGTGAATGAAGCGGATAAGCGCGCGGGGGTTCGTCTTTTCGTCGGATTGGACCTCTGGATTGTCGGAGTCGGAGGAGAAAGCGGCCTCGTAGTGAAAGCAGTACAGGTCTGCGCCGGCGTTCTTCATGCCTTTGACCCATTTCTTGGGCTGAATTGACCGCATGCGTCAGCCAGACTGGGTCTTTTGTGTGTACGACAGCGCCCAACTGGGCATCTGACTGCCCAATTGCACGTGCTAGGAGGGAGATGAGTGGTCTTACCTCGGAAACCATCATGTGGCAGTCGAATGTGCCCTTACCCCATGTCTCGATGGGCTTCTCAACATGGCCTCTGATCTTGGCGACAACGCCCGGTCCCCATGAAATGTTGGGCACAAAGTGGCCATCCCTAAGAAATCAGGTCGATTAGCTTCGCGTTTTTGGAAAAGTGTGCGCATCGGTTCCACGAGCAGCTCCTCGCAAGAGAGAGCCGGTCGTAGGATGTTCGCGTGCTGCTTTTTGTGGCGGGGTATTCGTACATAATATCGACGTGAAGCCAATCAGCCCCTTGCTCAATGGTTTTGGAGCATGCATGGCCAAAGTGGCCAAAGTCGGCCGCGAGAATCGAGGGTGCTACGATTGCCTTGGGTGCCATTTTGTTGACCGCGAAATAAGGCGAGAAATTTGTTTGTGGTAAAGAGTAGAGAGTAAAGAGTAAAGGGAGAGGGGAAAGGGGAGGTGTGCGTGGGTGCGGGTTATGTTGCGGGTGTGTCTGGTTTTTGTTCGTGGGCAGAGACAACGGCGGCACCGCTCTTCGGCGTTTGTGAAAGGGTTGGAGGGTACACGATCGGACATGCGACCGGAAGCTGTGGTAAGCTATGGACCCTGAACCACGAGAGCTCTCGGTGGTGGAGTTTCTGTTGGGATCTTCCCACACTGGAGATTCTAGAATCACTAACAATTGAGGGGTTGACGTTTGGGTGTGGGGTGGCGCGACCCCGCTGGGCACGTACCGCCCGTATGATAAGCTCCGGAGTACATAAATGCGCCGTGGGCACCTCTTATTTTCGGTACCTCCCTACAACAGTAAAGCTCCACCTTTCCCATTGGGCTGGCAGAAATCAAGATATGGGGCCAACCCCTGACGTTAGCAGAATGTCATGATGGGCCTCGGGTGATTATCCGCCGCCACGGATTTGCTCGTCAGATGGTCACACTTGCGCCGTAGGTCTCCGCCGCACATCACCTTGCCGGCCACACCGGGCCTCCCAGAGAAGCAGTCCACGATGTCTATCTCTGGTGTTGAGCCTTGGCCCAGCGTCATAATGCTCTGCTGGAGTCACTGGGACACGACCGTCATCCCGTCGCGTGTTCGGAGGAGTTTTTGTGGAATAGCTGAAGTAGATACATTGCGATTTTTCGGCCGAGAGCGTTGGCCAACTAAAAAACATGCAAGGTGGAAAAAAAAGACTCCCGGTCCACTAAACTGCCTGAGTAATGCTGTCACCCGTTTATACTTACATAGCAGCGCCTCGCGAGACACCAATAGTTCTACTAGTCGCCATGGAAACATATTCAGTTCTCGAAGCTGTACTTCAGCCAGCCACCCAGTGCCTTCAAACTCTCCCATCGGACGTTCTCATCAGATTCTCCCATTAGCTCCATGATTCTTGTCTTGAGTCCGAGCTTCTCCAGCTGGTATCTCTTCTCAGGCACCTCCTTGACCAACGCTCCAACGTCGTTGCAAGCGATAGCCAGAACCGCCTTGTCGTTCTCCCACGGCTTCTTCATAATCTCGGCCAGTTTACGCGTGATTGCTCCGTTCTCATGCTCCAGAATCTTGCGCGCATTCTCGGCCCAGAACACCTGGCTCCTGTGAGGTGGTGACCAACGAAGGTGGCCAGACTCAACTTCGGCAACGTATTCGTCAAAAGTAGTCTTTGTCTTGGTGTACTCCTCCAGGAGTTCCTTCAGCTGCTGTGTGTCCTCGAGCAGGTCAGGGTCGGTCAGGTGGCGGCCGCTCAGATTCTCGAGGAGCGCGGGCAGCCTTGCAAGCACTGCGGTGGGGAGGAGTGATTTCTGGTTGTTGCTGAGCAGGTTGAAGAGCGTCGAGACAACCAATCGGGTCGTCTTCTCCTTCGGGGAAAGACGCAAGAGCTGGGTGTAGAGTAGAACAATGTCGTATTCGCTGCAAACATGGTTAGCTTTTGAACAATTTGCAGCTGGACTCGGACGTACTCGTTCAAATCGTCGCCAATCTCTGCGGCCTCAAAGCTCATTTGCCAAATAACCAGCAGAACATGGTACAGCAACTGCAGACCAACGCCGCCGCCAAGCGAACCTTCAAACCCGGGTGCTCTTGTGGGCGCAGTGCCACTCCATATGCTTGCCGATGAGCTGCCGTTGCTCCCAATGCCAGCCGCTGTTCTGAGGATCTCGATTAGAGGCGCAATCGTCTCACTCCTTTGGTTCCAGAATTGCTGTCTAGACGCATGTCCGTAGAGGATGGAGGAGTATTCCTGAACGGCAATATCCTGAAGGCCGGCATCGGAGCTTTTCGCGAGGCCAGATAGGTATGAAAGAAGTACAGGGATAGCGTTTTTAGTTACCTGCGATTCGTCTCCGGCGAGCGACATGAGCTTGGTCAAAGCTGTCGAGGTGAGCAACGGGATCGGATCCTCAGTGTTGTTCGAATGGGCGAGCAAAGGTAGGAAATGTTTGTAGGGGTCGCTGTTCTTGAAGATTGCCTTGGAGAGCGATGGTACATCTATAGGTTGGAGATGACGGCATTAGTTGGTGGTTCTAAAAGAATGGCTGGACCTTGACATTGATACGTATCAATCACCGAAACAAGGGGCGAAAGAGTCGGGAGTATCACAAGAATTGACTCCAGAGTGATAGGTTTTGCTAGGAGAAAGGTGCATAACATACTGGACAAAAGGTCGGCCAAGAGGACGAGAATGTACTGGACGATTTTGGCCTGCTTCCCCGCAGACTCGAGCACGGAGGGCTTTCCCGGTTCGCCAACAAAGAGGGAGCGGTAGCCATCGAGGTCTCCTTCTACAATTTCTTTCCTTGCCTCGGGCTTCTTCGCCTTATCGACGGCGCGGATGCGGGCCAAATGGTCCTCGGTGATAGTGCCTGCTCTAACAGCGCCATCCCAGGGGATTGGCCGCTGACGGATGTTGTCCTGCAGCGAGCCCAGGTACGTGGGAGGATCGAGCGACATGGCGGGCGAGTCGAGGGAGGTAGCGACCCGGACAACTTCGAATAGATGGACCTGCGTCGCCGAGAGTCGTGTTGTTGAGGAAACCGTTAGAGTGGATGGATTCGGCGTGCTGAGGGTCGCAGGTGGTTCGCGGCTGGAAGCTGTCTGACGAACGTAATGCTCTCAAGCCGCAGCCGCAGCCGCGCCCGCCCAGTTTTTGGGACAGTTCCCTGCTTCAAGTCACTGCGTCAGGTTGGCCGCACCTGATTGGTTTGGGGTCCAATTCTACACCAGCCACAGGTTGGAGCTCTGAGTGCTCCACTATAGCTTCCCGCCGCCAATGAGGACGGCCCGGCTCCAACGAGGTGGTTGTGCCGCTGCGGCGGTGCACTCGGGCCATCTACCCTCCACTCGCGCACCCACTCACGAAGCTTGGCCCGCCGTCTCACACACACTCTCTGCTACTCCAAATAGCACAGCGACCCGTTCGGCCCCGGCATCCAACCACCCGACTTTCTTCAGGGGCAGCTGTCAGTGATGCTCGATTCGCCAGATCGAGCTGAAGCTGACTGCTGCTCATTTGCTCTGCACGAGTTACCCATGTTCGAGACTGACCTGCTGGCCCACGCCATATGCAAGGCACTTGCGGATAGAGTCCCTTGAATCCTACGGAGGGCGTCGTTAGCCAGGGCTTCACCGTCACTTTGTGATGGGCCGCGCGGGCTCCTATCCCGTCGGCGTGGTTTCCGTCGGTCGCTCACGTCAAAGTTGCGGAACCCACGGACTGACACCTGCTGAGATCTCATCACGACCTGAGAAGTGCAGGCAATCGAAGCGTAAAAGCTGTCATTGCGTTAGGAAATTACCTTGTCTGGGTCAGAGACCCTATTCATTCTACCCCTCTTGTGTTAGAGTTTAGAGACTATTATCATGACAGGGTGGAGATGAGCATGATCACATTGACGATGCTCCAAGATGGGCGGCCAAGCGTAGGGGCCAATGACTGCAATACAAACAGGAAGAGTCAAGGAAACAGACGGCGCCTGGATCCAAGGTAGGAAACCAGCCTAGGAAGGAGCCCGCTAGGTGCTTTATTCGGCGCAATAAGCATGGAAGCAATCAAGCCAGGCGGGAGTGCAACAGCAGACAGAGCAAGCATGCACTCTCCCTCGATCTCTCCAGAGAGTGACAGAGTCCTATCCAAGGTCAAGCAGCCAGAACAGGCTTTCTCTGCCTATCGATTGTCGTCCAGTGGACGGACCGACCCCTGCAGGTAAACAAGTGGAAACGAGGCGCTCTGGGCCGGGCCAGTCACAGAAGGGACAGTGACCCGTTTCTGCCAGCTCACACAGGCATCTCCCCGCACTGGACCACTTATAACCCTCTCTGTCTTCCGGGTGTCTTTGGTCTAAAGGGAACCACCTCTCGGCGCCCGATCTTCAGGAACGAGACCGGAAAACCGCAGCAACCGTGACGGAATCGCGCAATCAAGACAAATCTTCAGAGTCCCCTTGTCAGAGATTGGCCAGCAGACTAATCGGTGAAGCTAGATCCCTGCGAAACATTGCATTAATCGAGGGTAGTATTGTGGGCTTGTCAGTGTGGGTGCGGCTGTGTGTGTGGTGACAGCGGCACCAAAATCAAGAGGTTGGACTCGGACGAAGAGAGGAGGTTGGGAATCGACCCGCGAGAGAGACGGAAAAAAAAGAAGAAAAAAAAAAGACTGCCTCTCTGCCCAAACCAAGTAATACGACACTCCCACTCCGTCCGCGCACTCTCTCTTAAACCGCACTTACCTGCAGGTTTCATTCTCTCTTCCGATTTCTTGGTTCTTCTCTCCCCCATCCATCTACACCCAAGACCTTACAGCATTCCAACGATTCGGACCCTGCCGATACGTCTGCACTAACAGGCTAGGTAGGCCAGCTCACTCACACTCATACGACCACCACCATCTCACCCTCCTCTTTTTCCCGCCGACCGTTAATACCTCATTATTTTCGCTACGACACAATACATCATTCTTCTTTCTCTCCCTCTCACTTGAAGTCGCTCGCGAGGCTACGAGACAAATCATTCCAGGACATCCCATTGAGCTGACCAGACCGGCAAGCGTGGGCGAAAGCTCACTTGCATTTCCCACCTCGCCGTATTTTCGGCCTTCACACATTCCTGGCTCGCGACAACCACCCAGCGCTTTCCGCCAAAATGACCCGGCGCAAGCACTCGGTTGCGGCCCCTCTGGTCGCCGGTCTCCTCCTGCTGGCGTCCGCCCCTACTCCGGTTTCCGCACACCCTTACCCTCTGCAGAATGTCGCCAACAACCTCTTCTATGAACTTGGCGACAAGTTCATGAAGCGCGACTGTGTCCAGCGTTGTGGCGCTGACTCTCAATACTGCTGTGGCTCTGGCGAACAGTGCTACACGGTCAACAACATCGCTGGCTGCAGCACCATCAACGGAGGCGGGGGCTATGGTATCTTCACCACAACCTGGACCGAGACAAACACCTTCACCAGCACAGTCACAACCGATTGGCCCGCCACAACAAAGGCCGGGGGAGTAGGAGCTGGAGGTACATGTATCCCGCAGAAAGAAGGAGAGACGGCCTGTGGCAGCATCTGCTGCGCCTCTTATCAGTATTGTGCCTACGAGGGGCAATGCGCTCAGCGAGATGGTTGGGGTGGAGGCATCACCACCATCACCTCTGGAGGCGTCACAATCACAACCCAATACTCCGCTCCCTACCGGATCACAAGCACCAGAGCCACCGGCACCTTTGCATCAGCAACCGGAACCGGAACCGTTGTGCCCGTCACCGATGAGGGTACCGGCGGAGGCTTGAGCGGCGGTGCCATCGCAGGTATTGTCATCGGTACCCTCGCTGGCCTTGGGCTTCTTATGCTGCTCTGCTTCTGCTGCATCGCCCGCGGTCTCTGGGGCCTCATCTTCGGCGGCAAGAAGAAGAAGGAGCACAGCCGCGAACGGGTCGAGGTCGTTGAAGAAAGATACTCGCGCCACGGCAGCCGTATGCCCTCGGCTCACTCCCACCGCCCCTCGCACGGCGGATGGTTTGGAGGCGGCGGCCGTCCCGCACCCGCTGCGCGCCGCAAGGATGAGAAGAAGGAGGGCGCCAAGTGGTTGGGTCTGGGAGCCGCCGCGGCGACATTGCTGGCACTCCTGAACCTCAAGAAGGACAAGCCGGCGCGCAAGCCGCGGTCGAGCTACACAGACTCGTACTACTCGTACACGGGCACAAGTCCCAGTGAGTCTTCATGGGATTCTCGGACTCGATCGGATCTGACGTCCTACCTAGGCAGCTCTAGCTCGGGTGGAAGAACTCACCGAACCGGCCAAACGCGCGGTACCCGCACGACGCGCCATTCACGGAGGTAGCGGAACATCTTTTCTGAGTTCTTCTCGACCTCAATGAATTGCATATGCATTCGGCCGCCTTCTTGGAAAGGTCCTGCCGAAGCCCCGAACATGCTTCGAAACGTATATAAATTGGTATCATTGTCTCTTTTTCTTTCTTTGTTTTTTTGGCGTTACGGAGGGGGATCGATATGATTATGTCTCTTTAGTCATGAAGACTCGGGTGATGAGATACATCACAGCACGAGAAACGAGGGTTTCGTCGACGATGGGAGGATGAAAGACTGAACGAGAGAAACGAAAACTCTGGGTGGACAATGGAAAAGGGGGTGGCTTGGTTGGAGACGACAATGATAGGGGGGAACCGAGGAGGGTGGAATATTTCTTTGGACATTGAGCGTTCCCTGCCTTTTCTTTTTCCTTGGTGCGGCTCTCTCTATGTTCCTCACAACCGTTACACAACACAACTACAGCCCCCCCCCCTTGCATAGCATGTACGATGTTCAGAACGATTTGGATGGCATAGACGACATTATTGGTAGGCGAGCTCCTGGAAGCAGTTTCTTCAGAGCCGTCTCTAATGCATGGAACGAAACGATTTTCTCTGGCCAATTTGGTTCTCTTCTTTATTGTTGTGCATAGATGATGTTGACTCAAGATTTGCCGTTCGTACGTGCATGAACCCCCAGTGGGCGTAAGGTTCTCGGGAGGCCCGCGGTTTCTGCTGCCTAGGTCTGTTGGAAGAACCGAAAGTTGAGATGAACATGCGGCGCTTGCGCGAAGCCTGTGCGGCGCGTTGCGTTTGATGTTCGGCTTGTATGCATGGAACGAATCAGGTTTCCGCGTGCTGTCTGTGTTCACAGCCGCATGTCCCCCCAAGTTTGATGAGAATCCCTTTCGAGAATTTCGCTGCGACAATGTGTCTTTGCTGCGTGTCGAGACATTAGAGCCACGGTTAACTTGCTTGCGTTTCTTTGTGCCGTCCTCTTTGTGGACGCATCAAGGCCGTTCCGTATCACATCATCAACCAGCTACGAGGAAGACAAAAGCAGCATAGCGAGGTTCAGAATCCCAGTCCATTACTGTCATGGCAGGAGCCAATCTATGGATCGATAAAGGACAACAGCAGTAGCAGCATTCGGCTGTACTCAACCCTCCATCTATGTCCATCTGATCACACAATCACGATGTTGAGTGAGGGAGAGGTCTTTTGAACGTTTGCGTGGGTATCATTTCACCATGAAGAGTTTTCATGCAGGTAGTAGTTATCGTATAGTGTTGGGGGTGACCGCTCGGCGAAAGGGAGCTGGCAACGTCTTTCTTGACTTTTTGATGTGATTCATACGGTAACCCTTGGGTTACGCGATGCAAAAAAATAGAACCCCGGCCACGCCTGTGTTAAGACCCAGAACCCAGTTGCTCTTTTTGCATAGTCCTCAGAAAAAACATGACCATTTGACTTTTTTTGGATTTCCCTGCTCCCCTCCTTGCCCAGCTTTACACATCAAGAATCCTCAATTTCTCAGGATTTGGGATGCATTTAAACGTCCTCCTCGATGTTGCCCTTCTCGGAGACGTACATGCCGTCCAAGAACTTACGGATATCCTTGTTGCGGACCTTGCAGATCTGCTGGATGTCGGCAGCGGACTGGGAGACGGCCTCCAGAGAGTTGCCGGAGAGGACGAGCTCATCCTTCTGGGAAGAAGAGACGGCAACGTCGACACCCTCGCGCATGACGACGCGGCGGACGAGCTTCTCACCAATGAAGTTGCTGATTGATGTTAGCCGCTTGTCACGTTTGGCGTGTTGTCAGATGGCAAACATACCGGATCTCGACCTCCCACAGACCGGTCTCGGAGTTCTTGTCCAGGTTGACGTTGATGGGGAAATGGGCGTAGACGTAGCGCATCTTGTACTTGAAGCCCTTGGTGACACCAACGATCAGGTTGTTGATGAGAGTGCGGACAGTGCGGAGGGTGGCAACGTTCTTTCTTGAGCCGTGGTGGATCTCAATGTTGATGGTGCCCTTAACCGGCTGGGAGAAGTTGACAGCCAAGTGGGACAGGTCCTTCACGAGCTTGCCTGTTGAGGGTGTCAGCCAAATCGGCTTTGAGAGTCTCTCGCCACGAGGTGTTACACTCGGTGGGGAGGAACCAGTCACGGCCCCTCTGAGGGAGTGCGACGGCTAGAGAGGAGGGATGTTAACTTACCACGGGGGCCCTCGACAGTGACGACGCGGGACTTGATGTGAACCTTGACTGTTGGAGAATCCAAGTCAGCATGCATTCAATTGCCTGCCACTACTGCTCCTTTCGAGCTCATCCACAGTCTAAAACTTTTCAACCCAAAAACCCATGTCGCGTTGTCCGCCTCGAGCGCTCGCTGATTCCCCCATCCACCATGATTCGCAGCCTTAGACCGGGGTCATCGGCGCAAAAGAGGCAGAGGAGGCCGAGGCCCGAAGAGCGAATGGCGACAAGAGGTGATATAGTATCCCAAAGTTCAGAGTCCGGCGGAGCTCGTAGGGGGCCGCATCGTGATTGACGAGTGGGCGTGGGGGTTTTCGGTGTATTGTGTGCTTGATCGTTGCGCATCTTTCGAAGACGACGCGGACGACGGCGGCTTGCTTTCACGTACCATCCTGAGGGACCGTCAGGCTCTCCTGGGAGTGAATGTATCTCATCTTGACGTCGGGGGGGGAGGAGGGTTGTCGACTGGGCGATCTACTGGGCGACGGGTCTGTTTCGTTGGGCGATGGACAACTTTTTCTCAAAGCCAGAAGACGAACTTTTCGAGTCTCGCTCAGAGTTGCGATTGAGAGCCCAGCGGTGCGCCGAGTGATGGGGGTTTGCAAGCCCTGTGTGGTCCGTGCGGAGAGTCTCCAAAGTGGTAGGCGGTGGAACGGGCAGCAGGACCGAATACACCCAGCCACATTGCTCCAGCTACCAGCCACATGGTGGCTGCTTCTCGGGTGCCTAGCTCACGTGGACACTCCAACCAATGAGGGGAGCCATCCTCAACAGCTCCAATTGCCTGCCCACCCACTTTGATTGTGCTGGCCCGGCGCAATCCAGCAAGCAGCGCAAGCCGAGTGCACGTACAGTAAGAGAGATACGTCAGCCACGAAGCTCTCCCAGACTACAACGCCCGATATCACTCGCTCTAGTACGCGCCCTCATCACCAGCCCCTGACCCGCGACCGAACAACTCGTAATTGAATCGACGCCCATCCTTCCTCTCCGAACCGATACGAACGTCTGTCGCGCGCGAGATCCGGTCATCCCCGCATAGGCCAAGATGTCGTACTTCTTCTCGACCCCCGTCGACATCGACATCGTCCTGGAGGACGCCGATGAGCGGTCTATGGTCGACGTCAAGCTCGACAAGAACCGGCGCGAAAAGGCGCCGCTGTACATGGACGGCGAGAGCGTCAAGGGCGCCGTCACCATCAGACCCAAGGACGGCAAGCGGCTAGAGCACACGGGCATCAAAGTTCAGTTCATCGGCACGATAGGTAAGTTGTCGTACCACCGCCGCCGCCATTATCACCACCATTACCACTGCCAATTGCGCAACTGAGCCGGGTCCCTCTCGACGCTGACCACAATATCCAGAAATGTTCTTCGACCGCGGGAACCACTACGAATTCCTCTCGCTCGTCCAGGAGCTCGCTGCCCCCGGCGAGTTGCAGCACCCGCAGACATTCGATTTCAATTTCAAAAACGTTGAGAAGCAGTATGAATCGTACAACGGCATCAACGTCAAGCTGCGTTACTTTGTTCGCGTCACCGTCTCCCGCCGCATGGCCGACGTCATCCGCGAGAAGGACATCTGGGTCTATTCGTACCGCATACCCCCCGAGATGAACTCGTCCATCAAGATGGACGTCGGTATTGAGGACTGCCTGCACATCGAGTTCGAGTACTCCAAATCAAAGTACCACCTAAAGGACGTCATCGTCGGCCGCATATACTTTCTGCTTGTCCGCCTCAAGATTAAGCACATGGAGCTGTCCATTATCCGGAGAGAGACGACGGGCGCGGCACCGAATCAGTACAACGAGAGCGAGACGCTGGTGCGGTTCGAGGTAGGCTCTCCTGCTCGACCTTTATAATGCGCCTCATACTGACTGTTCGGGCAGATTATGGACGGCTCGCCTTCAAGAGGAGAGACCATTCCCATCCGACTCTTCCTCGGGGGCTTTGACCTGACCCCGACGTTCCGGGATGTGAACAAGAAGTTTTCCACCCGATACTACCTCAGCCTGGTGCTTATTGACGAAGGTCAGGAACCCAGGACGCTACTCATTTCAGTTTACCAGGGCCATTGCTAACCAAAGACACATCAGACGCACGACGGTATTTCAAGCAATCGGAAATCATCCTCTACCGCCAAGCCCCGGACGCGGCCGCCGGTCCCAACATGATCATGGCCGCCGCCCCAGAGAACCCCAAGCTCATGGGCCCCTCTCCCGTTCAGGCATAAGAGACCTCTGACAGTGGACGGCATGGTTTACAAGTAATGTGTTGTTGTTGATGATGATGCAGTGGTCGTGGGAGCTGTCATGATAGGTAGTCTTCGTCCAGTCGGTCACGCGCAGTTTTAGCATAAGGTCACGGCGTTTGGGGGTAAAGACAGATCTGGGTCTGCTGCACTGATACGAAAAATATGAAATTTATTCTTCCCTTCCACCGCGGAGAAAAAAAAAGGAAATAAGCAAACAAAAGCCAATGCCCAATCCATGCAATTCGTGAGGTATCTGGTGTCCAGGATCATTCTTTGTGTCCGGGATCGTTTTGATTACTTGTACAGCTCTTTCCTTTTTTTGTTTGTAACCTTTGTCTTGCTCATTCATGCTTCTACAAAATGTCCATGGCGTCGTCCGCCTCGAAGCCGAACTGGTTGTTCTGGATGGCGGCGATCCTGTCCAGCTCGTCCTGGTACTGCTTCCGCAAGTCAGGCAGCGTAACGACCTTGCGCTTGCCTTGGAAGTTCGTCGTCTCCCTCGAGTTGGGCGGCGGCAGCTCTTCGGAAAAGATCCACGCCTGCTTGGGGTCAACGCAGCTCAGAGCGTTGATGAGCAGCAAGTACTGCTTGGTCACGGCCGTGTCGAGAATGTCCTCGCCGATCAGCTTGTCGCCCTCACCGGCGTGTTGCAGTTTTTGGATGCGGTCGAGCAGCACGGTGGCCGCGCCGCGGTAGTCGTTGTGTTTGATCCTCCACGAGTAGAGGATCTGGTGGTACGGGATGCCGCTGAGGACATCCATTGTGGTCTTACACCTCTGGGCCAGGATGTCGTCAATCGAGTCCTGCAGGCCGGGGAAAGGCAGTGCCATGAGTTCGCTGTTGTGGTAGGATTCGCACATCTTGTCGACCAGCTTGCGGAGGGACGAGAGTTGCATCGCCTTGTCCTTCATGGCCAAGAGGCTTGCGTGGGCAACGTCGAAGCGTGAGAGCACCGTGGCTGCGTTGAACTGGCGGCTGAGCATCTCGCTCCTGACTAGCGCAGCTTCGGGGCTGGCGTGCGAGTATTGAATGGCGAGGCCAGCAAACTCGATGACGAAAGAGTAGGCCTTGGCTTTCTCGAACAGAGCCACGATGTGACAGTGATACCGAGCCGGTCCCTTGTTGAGCAGGTTCCATTCGGTATCATCTAAGAGGCCGCTGCTGTGTCGATCGACATCGACGTCTTTCACACCTGTGTTTCATGTCAGCAAGATGTAAAGATGCAGGAAAGGTCTAACATACTCATGCCAATCGCTGCTTTGCGGAAATGGAAGGCGGCTTGGGCAAAGTCTTTCAAGGCGAGGAAGACGCGGCCCTGGATGTAGATGGCGAAAGGCGTCTGGGTGCAGTAAGGTGCGAGCTCCAGAGCAAGGTCGGCTCGCTCCCTCCTAATGAGAGAGCACTGAATAAGAGTGGGCGACACCTCAATGTCGCTGTTGGAGGCACAGAGATCCGTAACAATATCCGTAATGCTCGTCGCGAGGGGCTCGTTTCGATTGTCGCTGAAACCGAGAAGGTGGCCTACGTTGCCTTCCAGTGCCGTAACCGTCTGGGTCTCGTCGCCCAATCGCTTAGAGGCACTTGGCGAACCAGAGAATGACCCGCTGCGCTCGTTCTTGTTGCCGATAGGAACAGTTATCTCGGTCTTGGACAGCCATCGAAGAAGCTCTAACCGGCGGAGCGACTCAAGAAATTGTCTGAATACGGTGCCAACGTCGAGCCGCTTAGAAAGCATGTCTTCTTCCTGCTCCCAGTCGAATTCCATGTGTACCAACAACAAAACCTGACTGAAAATGACAGTCCATTGCAGATCAATCGTCTCTTGAACAGCCTTGACGATCAGCTTTCTTCCAAAGTCTGTCAGAGGTTGACGGGCTTTGCGGCTGCCGGATTCGTCTGTAGCCGCAATCAAGCCAGATAGGCCCTCGTATAGATCCATTGTGACGCCGGTGTAGTTCTGTCCCAGGCTCTCGATGACCTGGGCGCAGTCTTCTTCGCTTACGGTACGCCACAGAGCGGTGGTGTCGAACAGATATTGGATTCTCTCGTAATCGGTTCTAGGCGTCTCCTCAAAGATTTCGGGTCGCAGTGCAGCCGTGCAGACTTGTTGGATGCTGTCGGAGATTGCATCGAGGAAACCAACTCCTGTAGCCACCAGGTTCGCCATCTTTTCTGTGCCCTCATCCGGCCGCGAGAGGTTGTAGTACAGTCGCTCTAGTGAGCTACATTCTCTGATGGCGGAGATGGCATCGGCGCAAACAACCCATGTCATGTCGGAGTCCGCGTCGAGGATCAGGGCAACCGCTTCACCACGCTGCTTGTCTAATTCGATAAGAAGGCGGTAGAATCTCCGCCATTGGGTCTCGCTGCTGGCTCGGAACTGCTCGTAATCCATTCCACCAGCCGAGTTCCGGTCCAAAGACGCTGTTGAGGCGAGTACGGAGCAGATTGACTCTGCCAAGCCCTTGTGATTCTTTGAGTTGCTGCCGTCTTTCTGAGAGTAGAGCCCCTTTTCGTATATAGACAGAGCTGTTTCGAGAGTCGCCTTTGTGAAACGACCAGGGGCGAGGATGAGCTCCAACCACTTTTCGGTTGGGTCCGTCGGGTCAGATGGCCCGGAAGTTGGCGCTGTTGGGTAGCTGGTCTCAATGTGAACCGACGCCCACTCGCTTTCCCAAGACTCAGCGATACTGTCCCTGTTGAGATCAAGCTCCTGGACCCTGTACGTCATGTTGTTCTTCCACAGTGTCCACAACTGAATCCCACCATCGGCAAGATTTGAGAGGACAAAGTCTGCCAAGGTCCATACATCTGACAGAGAAGGTGAAGACGGAACAAGCGTCGTGTCAGGAAAGGCGTCTTCCACGTAGACTGTGTCACTATCGCGGGCCTTGATGTTCCAGAACTTGAACTCTCCAGCTCCGATGGGTGAGTATGTGGCACACATTCGGTTGCCTGTGCCGTCGCCAACCAGCTGCAGAAGATTCGCTTGCGTCGGTTCGATCTGCCACTTGCCGACCTCCTGGGGGTTGCGGTCGGCGTTGAGAATGTCTCCGGTGAACAAGATCTGACCGGTCCGCAGGTTCCAAATGCGCATGCGGTGGTCGAGACAGACTGTGAAGAGAAAGGCCGCATCGTCCAGGCCGAGATCTGTCACCTGTATCGACGTCGCTGCGCTTGCATCCATATGGATATTGCGGTATCGGATGGTGTGGTTCTGTTTGAAGGGAAGGTAGCTGCGGATGCCCTGAGCCCAGCCTTGCGAGTTGTAGATCGTCTCTTTCCAAGGGTTGCTTGTCGCTGTTAAGGGTTAGTCACGAGACCGATTACAATGGAAGACAAAAAGACCTACAGTCCTGGGTCTTATTCCGGTCCAATCGCACAAGCCCACCATCGTGTAGAGATATAACAACCTGGTCGGTGCTCGCAGCCACCATCCGGTGCGGGTGCTTGAAACCGAAAACCTTTGGCTGGTAAACCTTGCAAGCATCACCCGGGCCGGCCTCGATTGCGGAGCGCTTCCTGAAGAAATCGGGTCGCAGGGTGAAGGAGTATAGGAAGTTGGACTCGTCGAGTACGAACATGGACAGCGCATCGTGTTCTCGGGGATCAGCGAAGGCCACGCACGACGGCTGGATCGGCACGGTGAATCTGAAGTTGAGGACGAGAGGCGCATCGACGACCTTCTCTTGGCGGCAGGTATCGACGACACGGAGGCTCAGGACTAGGCCGTCCTCCAGCAACCTCCACAGGAAACTGCGTGGTGCATCGTGCCATTTGCGGTGGTAGACCGACGAGGCAAGCGCCAGGTTCTTGAGTCGAAAAGCAACCTCATCTTCGCTGACGTTCTTGTCGCCGTTTGTGAGCTTGCGGGTCGCGCCCCTGCCGTGCGACGTCAGCGAGGGGACGCGGATGTTGACGATGGACGAGGCGGAGGCCGGTTCGAGATTGAGACGAGTCTCTCGGTAGAGGTATTGGGTGTCTGCGGAATCCATTTTGGTTTCGCCCCTAGCCTGTAAAGACCTCCTAACGCCGTCGAAGAATGGGAAGAGGCCGCAGGAATCGCGGGTCGGGCTCGGCGCATTAAGCAATCTAGCGACAGCAAAAGTTCGTCGCGATTCGAGTTGATGGAATTTCCAGTTTGAAGGCTCCAACGCGCTGGTGGGGCTAATCCCAATACAGCAACCAGCTTGGTACAGTGCCGTTGGACGGTGTTTCATTTTGTATACGCACGGTACGGTTATTGATGCAGGAACAACAATTTCCAGAAACCATTTGCGTCACAGGGACCTTGAGTATTATGTTGACGGGTACAAGTGATCGACTCATTTCTTTTGAAGCTCATTATCTTTTCTAGCAATTGCTGAGGACCTAATTTGCTCCAGTCGAAGCAGAAATACCACAACTCCACTGTAATAGAATCTGCCGTCCAACGCCAGCACCAATGCATGCCATCTTTCCCAACCGGCCCGTATCAAAGCTCACTCATATGCGCATAACACCATAACTGCCGCTCTCATCCCGTCACGTATCAGTACACGTTGCCTAATCCTTCTCAAGGTCCTTGGGGCTGGGGTCGCCAATGCCATCCTCGTTAATCGCAAACAGGCAGTCACTCTCAGGCAAGCAGGGACTGTCATAGATCTTGGCGACACGGGTCTCGCCACGACCCTTTCTCAGGCTGATTCTCGTCGTACTGGCGTGAGCAATAATGTTACCGCCGATTGGCTTCTTCGGGTCGGGGTTGAACATGGCACTGGGTCCACCATCAACCTGCGCAACGACCTGGTTCGTAATGACGACAGCAATGCCAAACTCGTCAGCGAGACGTTGAAGTGTGCGCATGAACTTGGCAAGATGGGTCTGTCTCGAAGACAGTTCACCTCTGCCCAAGAAGTCGGTTCTGTACAGGGCCGTGGCACTGTCGACAATGAGGAGGGAGAACCGCGTCTCGCACATCATGGCACCAGCCTGCTGGAGGAGCTGGAGTTGATGGTCTGAGTTGTATGCACGCGCATATGCCACATTGTCTAGGACTTCCTCTCCAGATAGACCGAATCGGTTGGCAACGGCAAGCAACCGGACAGGCCGGAATGTGCCCTCGGTGTCGATGTACAAGCACTTGCCCTCGCCACCGCCCATATCGAAGGGCAACTGGCACGTCACCGCAAGCGTATGGCAGATCTGACTCTTTCCCGTACGGAACTCTCCAAAAAGCTCGGTTACCGACCCGGTCTCGATACCACCGGCGAGAAGAGTATCAAGCTGCTTCGAGCCCGTTGTGATGGAGATGAGCTCACTGCGTCGTTGATGCATCTCAGTGGCAGTCGTGAAGCCCATGGGCACAAGTTTCGATGCTAGATGATAGGTCAGGCAAGTTCTTGCATGGGAGAATAATCAGACTTACCTTCGGCGAGGATCTTGGTGGCCTTTTGCTCGGAAATGCCCTTGATCTGCTCGAGCATTCGGCGCGGGGTATACGCAACCGATTCTACCGTGTTGAATCCTCCATCGACCACCATTTGAATATCACGCTTCGTCAGACCTGCAACTCCCTGTCCACAACATCATATCAGCATCGTTCGCGTTAGAGGGGCGGTTTGCAGACACTTACCTCAAGTGCAGAGAGTGGCGTTGGCGCGCCAGGCCCGGTCATGCCGCCCTCGTCGCCATTGTGGCTCTCCTCGTAGCCGTCCGGTTCGGCCATTGTTCTTTCAGGGGTGGAAACTATTTCACTGGCTGACTTTACACGTGTGAAATGACTGCGAGCCGTCAGGAGTCAAGTTGTGTGTGCGACCGGGGAAATGTTGATGGGAGGAGGCGAGCGGACTCTTAAGACGCGTCAGGCAGGGCCATGGGTGGCGATGGGCGGAGAAGAAAACACGCCAAGTCACGTGCTGCAATTAAGAGGCCTGCTTGCCCCGCCGTGTGCCTGGAGTTAGCGTCCCGCTAGGACCCTCGGCTTTTGCTTGCGACGATAGATTCCCGATCTTCCATATGGCACGTCTCATGCACAGAAGAGCAAAGGGAACGCGTGCTGCTCGCGTGTGCAAAGAATAATGTTCGTGGTGGACAAAACCTCGCTTTCGAGAGGTTGTAGAGCTTTTCCACGTTGAATCGACGATTTTGACTTCGTCTACCACTTCTTCAACTCAGCTTGCTAGCCAGGGGCAGGTTTGTAAGCTCAGGGCAGCTCACTATTTTCCCAACTTACAAAGCACTTCACGCGTGAAATTGGAGCATCACGTTTCCTAGCAAATTTCAAGTTCCCTGCCTGTACGGTAACCCAGCCTTTTCAGCCATCGTAGTGTCGCCAGTGATTGATATATCATGTATTACACGGCAGCGAACCAGTCATAGTTTGATAAACATTTAATTAATTGATAGCTACACTAGCCAGAAGAGAACTGGGGTCCCCTCAAAGCCATTAACAACTTAGCATCGCGATGCAAAGAAAGTGAACCCGAAAACACCCAGCCATGCAAAATCAGATCATTAGTGCTGTTTCCTCGAAGAACAGTCTCCATTCGTCAAAACTCTCAATGTTGCTACAGTTGATCATGTGTGTTGTTGGTCATGACATTATTATTGTGTAAGTTGCACCGTCCATTTTAGTTGACCTGGATGCGGCGGGTCTCGTGCTTGGGCGCCTTGGGGACGCGGATCGAAAGGATGCCGTCCTTGAAGCTTGCCGAGACGTGGTCCTGCGAGATCTGGCCGGGGAAGTTGAAGACGCGGCTGAACTCGCCAATGCTGCGCTCGGAGACCCAGTACTTGGCGTTGTCGACCGGCTCCTTCTTGCCGGACTTGTCCGTCTCGGCGACGGTCGTGGCGGGTGTAGGCTGCGCCGTGGAGTTGGTGTCGTTCTCCTTCTCGTCCTCGACGGTGGGCTGGTGCGAGGAAGGGCGAGACTTCTCGTTGCTATCAGTGATGGCGCCGCTCATCTCGGCACCGGTACCCTGGAGGAATCCCGCGGGCGGGGTGCCGGCGGTGTACGACCTCTCGACCCGGCCGCGGATGTGGAGAGTGTGAGGGTCGGTGAACTCGATCGAGACGTCGTTCTTGTTCATGCCGGGGAGCTCGCCGTGCAGCTCGTAGGCGTCCTCGACCTCGCGGACATCAAACTTTGGCTGGAAGGTCGGGACATGGTTGCGGTGGGTGCCGCGGGCGCCACTGTTGCCGTTGGCGCCGCCGGTGCGGGAGTAGTTGTCAAAGTCCTCGAGGAGGCGGAAGAGAGGGGTGAAGGAGGCGTCGGAAGAGGTGTTGTAGAAGTTGCGGGGGAAGAAAGCCATTTTGACGGTGTTGTTTGGTAGAATGTGGTAGTGTGTAAGGTGATTTATCGCAGGCGAAGAATTCGCGAAAGAGATTGAGTTTTTGAGCGTTGAGTGCTGAGCGTTGCTTTGCTTGTTGTTATTCTAATTTGTTCTGATCTGATGAGGAAAAACAATCTCGATGAAAGGGGATCAAGACGGTCGATTTATACACTCGAGGCCGGCACTGCTGTGTCTTCCTCAGGATTCCGGAACCATCGCCGATGGATCCAAAAATGTTGTGCGAGGCGCTTCGAGAAACACCTCGGACGTTATGGAAAGGACGCTGACGTACTGAAGCACGTTTCTGGAGTGATCTGTGTAAGCATATGTCTGGTGACGATGGCCTCACGATGCTTCCAGGTGCTTCGGCACATGGAAGCCGCTAGATGCTTCCAGCACCTTCTTCCATCGCGCCACCAGTAACGGCCGTCCCTCACCAACAAAAAAACCACACATGTTGGCCGGAAACGTTTGGAAACTCGAGTCCAGGACAATTACATCAACCCGCTGACAACACTCACACATCACATCATGTCGACATCACCATAGCACCTCATGACATGACCTTCGAACGCTGTCGAAGAGCTTCACATTGCCGAAGCCTTTCGGACGGGTACGTCCTCCTTCCATTTTCTCTCGCTTAATTTTTTAGAGTTTCGGTCTCCGACTGGGGTCGAGTGGTCCCGCAAGTACCGTAAGACGCAATTCGCCCGCTTAGCCAATCAATCAAGCTCCTCCGTCGACCTCAAACAGATGGTCCGTGCCGGGAGGGCCATTCAGTGTCCAGGCCCCAAATCCAATGGCCAGATCCAGACACTTCGATTTCAGTCCCCCTCTTACCCCCTCAATGGCCTCCTCAGTAGGGTATGGAGTGTTACGTTTCGGTCTTAACCTTATCTCCCAAGAGCCTGTCAGGACCTTTTGCAATGTGTTCACGACCTCTGTCTCATGCACGAGGCCGCTTCAAGAAAGAAAGGGGGTGATGAAGAGCTTGATCTACGACAGCCCGAGTCAAGTACAATTCAGGTCTACCTACAGCGCGTACCATCGTCGGCCTCAGGGGTCTGAATTAGAGAAGGTGGGGAGGGGAAACCCGGCTCACTTCGATGCCTCCAGTACGCGAGCAGCACTCTCCGCAATTATCTCATAGTCACGCTGAAGAAATTGGGAAGTTGAATCCTCAAGAAGCCGTCGAGGGAGGAAGAACTCGGAATCCTTGGCGAAGGCATGCCCAGTACGTACCTAGCCCATTGTAGTGTAACGGTACGTCGCTACGCTCAACTTCACTCGCTGGAGGAGGAGATGGAGTACGCCGCCTTTCCAGCCAATCTTACTTTGCAGATAATCACCTGTTGTGCACCTACCCGTGGCCTTCCTGTACCAAGAGATGGCATTGATGTGTACGTTGGCGACAACGACGGGCAGTCAAGCCGGCAATTCGCGGCGAAGCGTATTGTCTTGTCAATTAAGGTTCGAAGCTGCAGTCCAAGTTGTGATCCCGACACTCGTCCAGGTTCATCCCATCCAGGGTCAAGCCACAGTTGTGGATGTCGCCACCACAAAGGTGCCACAGCTGATCAACTACATGTCTTGGAACCACAGTTACAACAGAGGCATCGTATCCAACTTTTCCTTTCTCTTTTTAAAGCACATTCGCCCGTATCACCAAAGCTGACATAGGTCGCTAGGTAAGCCCCAAGCCAGCAAACAATATCTGCTTAGTCGATCAATCTTTCCATACCTTTCATTGGTAATTATCGATTCGCCCAGACACTTACTCTTTCCTCAACTCCCGACCATAAATAGTGTACACGGAATTCTCGTGAAAAATTAGACAGTCAGGTTAGATACAGTGAGGACCAGTATCCATATAGCCATACATAGTAGCGATCGCCATGGCCTGCATGCGCCCGTTGTCGTAGTATCTTGTTGTCCAACCCTTTGTCGACCGTGTAGAGTCCGAACTTAAATGAACCTAATAATTCGGGAAAATGCTTCAGGGTCGTATCACCCGTTTGACGGGCGCGGCTCGGTTCGGTTTATTGCTGATACTGTGGCCTCATGGGTGGATAGCCTGCAACCATGGCCATACTAGGTCGCATAGCAGCCGGCACAGATCCGGGGCCAGGACTCTGTACCCTGTTAAAGAGTCCAATCAACCTCCTACCGACCGATGGCTCCAGCTCCGTACCGTCTCTCGCGATCTTGACTTCTCGGTTCGAGTTCCACGGGTTTCGCAACCCTCTGGTTCGGTAGAACGGCAGGCGTGCGGTGGACAGCCACTCGAGCTTGAATGGCTTGCCCCATGCCTTCGTGCCATCAACTTCCTGATTCCCGCTCTTCCTACTGCTCACATCGCTCTGGTCCACTTCCTGTTCCTCCTCTTCATCTCCGCTGTCTCCGTCCTCACGTTCCGCCTCCCAAAAGATCGTTCCTCTGGCCGAATCATCAATAATCCTGCCCTTAGGTGCAAATTCAGTAGGTTCGGTTGGGATCGCCTTGGGCAAATCAACGTCGTTCGCAGACTGTGCCTTGGGAGCAAATTCGATCGCGGCGGCCGGGTCTTCATTGATCTGAGAGGTCATTCTCGCGTATCCAAAATATTCGCCCGATTTGTTCGCAGAAAAGACGAGGTACACATTGTCAACAGCCTAACTAGGTTAGTTAATGCTCTAATAAAAAGGTCGTGGCACACTTACGTGGAACGCAGCATTGAGAGTTTCCTCGTTGTGTGACTGAGTTGCCCAGATGCCTGTTCTGACACTGAGCTCCAAATCCTCCACTGTCAAGCTCTTCAGGATGAAGAATTTGTCCTTCTGAGGTGTCGTCTCGATGGCGGTGGTGACAGGCTTGACTTCGTTTGTTTCAGGCGTTGCGATTTCTGTCGCATTCTCCGTAGTTGCCGGCTGTGTCGTGACTTCGTGAGGTGTTTGCGACCCAGAGGATGCTGCTGGGCCAGTGGGTGCCGTAACACCAGTTGCACCTTCGACGGTGCTCTTGCGCAGGCGACTGACTAGACGTACGGATTGGAACTTGGAGTCATGCAGTTTCTGCTGAGCCGTCACGCAAGTTTGTTCGTCTTTGAAGTTTGCGAATGCGCAATTGCTCTTCGATATGAGGAATAAGGATTCGAGGCCGTTCGCTTCCTTGCACACGTGGTGAACCAGGTGCATCAAGTCTGTCTGGGGTGGGAGGTTTCCGATCCAAATCGCATGACCTAAATGTATTAACAAATTGCATCCAAGAAAGCTGCGGTTTCCTTACCACTTTGACGCGGCTTTCGCGGCGGACCTCTAACAATGCCGGACCGGCCATCACCCATGTCTGTATTTTCAAAGTTAACAATGGCTTCTCGCCTTGGGATGCACAAGATCAACTGACCGCTGGACTTGTGGCTTGAAGGAACATGTGCGCTACTGTGATCGATCCCGTTCGGAATCTGCGGCATAACTCTTGGGTCGCTGTGTGTCGCATTTCCTCCCATGTACTGCGCAGAGACCATTGGGTTCTGGAGAGCTTGAGTCTGGGCATAGTGGCCGACCGGAGGATAGTAGTATCCTTGAGGAATATGGCTGTTCTGCGGATGGTTCATGACCATCTGGTTCGGGTAGTATCCCATGTTCGGTCGAGCTTGTTGCTGGGTCGGGGAGAGCTGACTGGCATAGTAGTGCTGAATCTGCGGATGCTGTGGCATGTAGTAGTGTGGGTTTCCCATAGGCATGGCGGCTTGGCCCGGATACTGAGGAGCCATCTGTGGCATCTGAGACATCATCGACGGCGAGGATGTTGCGGGGCTGTACCGCTGCTGTTGGTGTTGCTGTTGGCCTCCAGGCGCGTAGGGATTGTGTCTCATGGAAGCCTGCGGCAGCGCGTTTGCCATGCCGTTCATGTTGAAAGCGCCGGGGCGGCCAGTTGCGGGTTGCTGTGCCATGTCGAGTTGGGACGAGAATGCATGCTGCGGGGGGCCGTATTGCTGGTGCTGCGTGTGGGAGATACCTTGAGCCTCCATTCTTGGTTTCTCGTCAAGGTAAAGCGACGAAACACCTACAGCGTTCAAGCCTTGATGAGAATCCACGATAGGATACTCAGGGGCGTTGGAAGGGGGTTGAACATCTCCCATTGGTAAGGTGGTTGCGCGACCTTGAATCGGAGTTTATGCCGCCCACAAACTGACAAAGCCGAGTTAGCAAAAAAACTCCAGAACCGGTGGCCTGGACCAACGGCGCCAGAAACAGATCCGTCTGGTAGTTTATACCTTCGGCGAAGCACTAGTCAAGCCTCCGGAGTTATTAGGCGACAAGCTCTGGCGGAGCAATCCCGAACGGCAAGGCAATGACGGGATAGAAGATGACGGATGGGTGATTCTGGGCGCCACAGAGAGATTGAGCTATTTGCGGTAGAGGAGCAAATGCCCACGTTGTGGCCAATGTGGCTAGTTTGCACAGCCTTTGAAGGAAAGGGGGGGTTCCTCTGGGAAGTCACGCCTCCGAGCGCCCCAGGGTATATGTGGCAGTTAACCCTGCTCTTGATGAAGAGCGTGTGATGTGTGGCTCAACGAAATTCCTGGAAGGCGATCAGCTCGTTTGGGCGTCCAATACGAATGCAGAGAAGAGCCCGAAGCAGGGGGCACGGCGTAGCCTTTGGTACCGGGGTAAAGGGGGGAGCTGCCGAAGAGGACGGGACGAAGAAACGAGACGCGAGGGGCCAGATCAGGGAACTCCAGGCATGCATATCGTGTGGAGAGGTGCGGCTTCAGGGTGGTGCAGTTGCCACTAAACGAGGGCTGTCTCTTACCTGAACTTCGGGGTTCCGAGGCAGGGGTTGCTGCTCCAGGCTGCCGAAGAGGATTGGAAGATCCAGACTTCGCGGATTGCGGATCCGATGCAATGAGAACGAACGTAAGGTGAAGGTTCCGAAGAAAGATGACTGATGTGTGTTGCGCGCTTGTCCGAGAGTCGTTCAAAGCAGACGGACACCGGGAGGTGATGAAAGAAAAGCAATGCCAGAGGAGACCAAGTGATGGAACTCTGCCGGTTGAGTGACAAGTCAGCGAAGGCGAGTGTTCAACGAAGGGTCCTAGTATGATCGCGTTAGAGCTGTTGCTGCTGCCGCGTGTTTGAGTGACGGAGGCGACACAAAGGGCTTGCTTGATCTTCAAACATCCAATGATATTTATGGAAGTGGAAGGGCCAAAGCCATTATGAGACCGGGACAGCGAAGAGAGGAAGGACAACCCACAGCGCAGGGGAAAATGTCGAGCTACCGGCAGGACGGTGGCCAAAAGCCCGAGGGTAGGGTTTTTTTTACAGAGACTAGTGTGGAGGTTCCGGGAAACCCAGTCGATTGCTGAGCAATATCGGGGCTATGGGCAAGCGGCGACGAGCTGCTGATATTTGTGGGATGCTAAAAGGTAAGATAGCACGAAATAGCGCCAGTCTCAAAGCCGAGAGAGCTGTCCAAAGAGGAGCAGAGGTGTGCTCGGAGGACTGGCAGTCGATCGGGTTGAGCGCAACTCTGGGACGTAGGCGGTAGCCACTTTGCCGCTCTGCTCTGTGTCCGTTGCTATAGTGGGATATGGCGTCCTAGGAAGAGACCGATATGGCAGGCAGAACGGAACACTGTCATACACCGAGCTGTTGGAGGAGAAAAGACAAGACGAGACTGCGAGACTGGCAAGGCGAGATGGAAACGGCTGGGCCAGGCGATAGGTTAAGTGGCGTTCAGGGAGGGGTGGGCTTAGACAAATCGAGTTGCAAGTGTGGGAAATAAACAGAGGGACGAAAAACCGTGCAGCTGGAGAGCTTCATGGTCAGTTTGGCAATGGGATTTCCCATGGGCAGCCCAGTTCAGCCCAGATGGAATGGGGTCTAGGGACGGCTGCGAGGGGGGTGATGGTAGAAGAGGCGAATTGGGGAGCGGCGGGTAAGGGGACATCCTGGATGTGGGAACGAACTGATGTGCATGGCCAGGTGCCCGTTCTGGAACACACAGCAGCAAATTGGATGAAGAAAGATGGGATTTTTTTTCTTCGGTTCTTGGCTGCCGCTCTGAGATGTGCAAGGGACACAGATGTGGTCGGGTGGTCCTCCCACTTGACCGGGCCAGAGAGCAAACTAGGCAAGGCGGCCTGGGTTTAGGAAACAGGGGATGGATGAACGAATGAATAGATGGACACAGATGATTTGGCAGTAGAGAAGATTTTGGAAAGACAAGATGAAGAGAGAAAAGTTGACTGTAAGCGAGGAAGCAAACCCCCCGACCCCAGGGCGAGTCGACTTGGCGGCTGTGGCAGACAGAATGACAGACCAAGAAAGCGAGAGCACACACACACACACACGGAAGAGGGTCAGCGGAGACGCCAGTAAACTGAACCGACTACAACCAGGCCGCAAAGCGAGGGGAGGAAGTCGATGGAGAATGACCCAGTTTCGAACATTTGCCACCTGACCCGCTGGGCCGTTCTGAATGTTAGGGCGCAGGCATTTTGTGTGCGAGTACTTTCCTAGGTACTTTGCTCTGTAACGAATCGGCCGCTGTTGAGGGAGGGGAGCAAGTGGAAGAGAGAGGGAAAAAGAGAAGATCCAGCGAGAGCCAGAGTGCGAGAGACATGGACCGCGCTTGCTTGCCCACTCGTTCGATCTGGCTCCGTCTTGCTACCTAGTCCCGTGTCTGGCCCGGCCCCGGCGCCCAGCCACATCGGTCTTGGGGTCATCCCCCATCAACCCAACTCGCTTTCGGTACGTACCGCTACAAGATACTTCTCAAGGTACCTGGCTTCTACAGGCACCGGTACCTCTCTATGTTCCCTGCCATTGAAACTTTGCTCCTCCTTCCACTGTTGTCATGATTATTGTTGTTGCTGCATTCTGTTGACGAAGGCTCTCCGTCACTTGATGGATCGCCAGCCCCAAGTCTCAAATGAGCTACTGAGTGGTAGTTGTGCTATCAATAGATAACACCCCCCTTGTGAACTCAGCAGGGAACCATCCATGCACTAGATTCCGAGACCCTTCAACGGACTGTCGTCTGTTTTCCTTCTCTTTCCTTTCCCCCCCGTTATTCCTTTTCTCAGTTGGGCTTTCGGGTATTGCTGCACAGCTGCGACGCGGGCAGCGGGATCTTGCGACACGGCGATGTTAGCCAAAAGCAAGCAAGCATTGAGCTGCAGGCCGTGGCACAAACACCTCCCCTCCCCTAGCCCAAGTACCCTTAAGGCTCTGGTGATCCGGACCTTGTGCAAGCCTGACATCAACCTAGATTGGTCTGGTTTAGCTTTGGATAACGGACATTGTGTGTCGAATTGAAAACCCGGGGGCGGCTATGCGCTTCCAAAGCCAATGATCAAAATGAAGCAAAGTCTCACCCAGCGGTCGCTGGAGGAGGTAGCTTGTGGGGTGAGTGTACGAATGCCCCAAGTCCACAGCAAGCAAGTACGGCAGGCTTGCACCCCTTCGACACTGGCTACGACAAGTTAGGCATGTGTGGAAAGCCCCATGTCTCTCTTTCTCATCTATCGCCGCAACCTCGTCGCCACGACAATTTGAAATATGGCTTGGGATGCCCACTGGCACACCTGCCGCAGCCTGGCCCTTGACTGCCCGCTGCTCTCTCTACCCCCTTTGGAGTCATGACGTCTTATAACATGCCAGTTCGATACCGCGGGGGTAAATAGTTGGCGAGTATCCCGGGGTGGCGCTCGCCAAAGGCCTCCGTCTACCGGCTCAAACGCGCCACGAAGCTGGCCAGGTCCAGCTTGTCCAGCGGCGCGGAAACCTCTGCCCCCTACCAGCCAAGATTGCCGACGGGTGCTAGTGGACCAACAGAACGGGCTCGAACACAATATCCAAATGGATCAAATGTAGACTGCATCCCGGAGGAAGGAGCGGGTCAGGCTTTCAATTCTCGCAGCCTTTTTCGCCGTACATTGAAGTGCTTCATCCGAGGGGTCCGCCATTATGCTTCACTAGCCGGGTAATCCAAGGGTTGCAGTCGAGTCTGAAGTGAAATGGAGGCTCAATTTACAGCGCAACCCGGGCTGGTTGTCAGCCGCATGTTTGAAAGGGAGCTATCCGGATTGTGCGGGGAGACCGGTGGTCTAGACCAATCTCCCCTAACCCAGAGCCCGTATGGCACGTCTGGGAAGTCTCTGGGCGACAGAGTGCCTGTCGGAAGTCCTCGGCCCATTCATTGGTGGTCTGATGATTCCGCGGCCCCCCAAAACATGTTTCTCACATTGGGCCGACAGTGGTGAATGTACGATGACCTAAAGGCCGGCTGCAAAAGCTCACGTACACAACCGACGCGAAGGCGATACGGTTCCCTGAAAGCCGTAGGAACAGTCAGTCAGAAAAGGATGGGTTATGGAACGATTATGGGCGAAAAAGGACCAAAAAACTCATAGGACCAGGTCCCGCAATGAAGTACTAGTGAGGTTGACAGGACCTGCAAGAGGCTGTTGTAGGCACGACGTGTAGCCGTACGTTGGGGTCGTTCAAGTCGTTGGAGACGAAAGGACGGCTCGAACAGAGGACGTAAGGGGATGGAGATGGAGGTGTTGGAGGGCGGATGTCGGGGAGTGTGCGACATGGATTGACTCGAGGACGGGAAGACGCAGGGAGAGAAATGGGTTGCGGACACTGGAGCGGCGATTCCTCCGCCGACCAGTGGACGCGACTCAATCGCGACTGCAGCGTGGGGCAGACGGGCGGGCGGTCCACTAGACGACTTATCCACTTGTCAGCATCCACCGTGTCTGTCGTGGGTGTGTCGTTGGCGTCGAGGTGGTCGGCGGCGGCGCTGGGCGGTTTTGGACGGAGACGCGGACCAGGAAAGTGGATGGGCAAGGAGATGGACGTGGGCCGGAGCGGACACCGCATGCGCATCCAACGCCCACAGTGGGAAATCGGTCTGGATGGGACCCCATACCGCCCCACGCTTCAAGGACTCTCGACTGTCATCTCCAACCGGCAGGCGACCATCCACCTTCAAAGCCGGGCACCCAAAAACTCTGAAGGCAAGGAAACCATTGGGAGGTACTATGTACATAGTCTCAAATGTCTCCGCAGGGTGTTGGAGTGTTGTCTGCAATGTTGAATACCCGGCATCGTCTCTACCATGTACTTGCCAGCCACTTTCCTTTCGCCCAGTGAGATTGCTGTGCCAAACTGAGACTGAGGAAACTCTCCCATTCGCAATGCCTTCCGCACACACTATGGACTATGGGAGGAAGGGCTGGCAAGCAACCTGCTGTTTGCCTAGGTGGGGGAGGGCCCTTCCTTCGCCTTGTCTTGCCTTGCTTTGCCCTGTCCCACGTCGCCTCACCTTCCTCAAGTCAAGTTGCGCCACTGCCTTCGACGGAGGGCAGGTGCCCATACGTACCCGAGGTGTACTCGGCCATGTACCGCCGGCGTACCTGTCCCCGTCCTCGTCCCTGTCCGCCGTCCCCATCCCCTCAAAATCTCTTCTAACCACACTGCAATCCAGCCTGCCCGTACCAAAATTGACGACATGCTCAACATGGCATTCTCCAAACTTTTCGATTTTTCCAACATCCACTTGCATTGTGGCCCCCCTGCTCGAGTCTGGGACAACCCCCCCCGGTCTTGATTCACCAGGCTTGATCCCATCTTCGCGGCCCTTTGGCGAGTCTTGGCCTTGCAATGGCTTTCTTCTCCCGCAACCATCCCAATTGCCCGTGGCAAAAGGGTCGTTTCTGGCCCCAAGAAGCTTCTTCCTCGCAGCCAACTGTCCAATCACCCAGTCTCGTCACGGTTCTTCAACCTATACATACTAAGGCGGTAGGTACGTAGCAAAGCGCTCTCAAACACCGACCGAACCCTGAACAGGACCCTTACCAATCCAGTGCATTCTTCTAGAGCCAATCACTTTTGTCGCCTCCAGCGCAGTAGCCCAGACATGCGACGGCCGGAACTTTCCCTCCGGGCCAAGTACGCTGCCCGCATTTCCTCCACTTCTAATAGCTAGCCGGAAATCCAACCATCAACTGCAAGGTGGTTTGAGAGCCTCGCCCGGAAGCGCGGGACCACCGGGGATGGAAATGAACAAGCGACAGGAAAATGTACCCATGCCCGGGACAACCAGACCAAGAATCCCGAACTACCGTTCGACATAGTCATACGCGCGGCCGGGGATTGCGGCTTGCCGGTCGGGATTTTCGCCACACGCAGCCAGGGCTCTAGCTTGACCGGCGCCGATCTTTAACCCTATCGGCACCGAGATCGTCGTCGCATGTGGCACGCATCCTCCAACAGTCGTCACAACTTCCGCATCATGATCTAGGTGAGATCATGGCTAGAAGCCCTTTGAAGCAACACCGTCCGGGGTCTTTGAAGAACGTAACACAGCCCCGCGTGATTCAATTCCAAGTTGCCAAGATGGACAATTCGAAGTTCCATGGCAGGCAAATACGGGCCAAGCAACTGTGGAAGCCAGCGATGCTATCCTGTCAGATAGGCCCACGTTACGGAGGTCTCAGAGACCACTCGGCCGGCACGCAGAGCGGGCTTCAATACTGCCACCATCCATTTCCATGCACCTAACCGCCCCCAATTGCCATGGGAACACCATCTTGACGACACGGGCGCGCTCTGGCTGACTATTTTCAGCTGCGCCAGCACCTTAACCCAACTCTGGTTTGTTGCTTTTGATCATTGTCCGTGGAGCTAATGCAGTCTTGTGTGTGCCAGTGCGACTGAGAGGAGAACGATAATCGAACAAGACGCTAGGAATTGCTTGAATTTCGCATCATCCCAACCACTCGTGTTACCTCATCATCTCATCCGATCCAAGTTCAGGACGATAAGGTAGTAGTGGAATATGTAAAACGTTCATCAGCGTCCTTTTGACTAGCGGCCATTCACATCCTTGACCAGCTGGAGCGCTAAGCCAAGACTCGACGCCACACCCAAATGCTGTAGGCAGCAACCGTGGCTTACACTGGTGACATCGACTTTGTGTCTCATTCGAAGCTCAAACGGAGAAGCCGCTAGCAAGTCTGGCTTTCTTATCGTCGAAACATGGCTCTGTCGCAACCTGGACCGCATTCTGCCTAGTGCAGTGAAGCCCATAATTGCAAACGCTAGGGCTCAGTGCTGGTCCAGCAAGCCTGAGCTGCAAACACCGTCTGAGCAGAGGCAGAGCTCATGGACATTGACCGCTCCGTGCGTCACAATTCGACCTGTTGTCGGCCATGCACCGCGGTGGCGACACATCAAACTATCGTCTTTGAGGGGTTCTACTATACTATAGTACGCAATACCAGTCGCCAGGTTATCCATGTCTCAAAGCCTGGCATGCACATAGCGTTGCCGGCTGACTTACTTTCCACCGCATCTTGGGATTTCCATATCCAATCATTGCTGACAATTACGGAATCAATGCGCCGGGACGACACCCACGCATACCCCCTCGTCAATGTCGTTGTTCCAGCGACATCAAACCCTCGTTATATCAAGCCACATGAGAATTGCCCTTAAGCCACGCCTAACTCGAATGCGCAACGATTATCCGCAAATCTCATGCAATCTGATGATGATTTTCGATCGGCCACTTCTATGTTTCTGTAAACTCTTACCAGCTCAACGGTGGGGCATACGTAAGCCCTAGGGTGTATCTATGCTTTTTGAAGGCAAATCCCCTGATCTGTTGGTGACTAGCCCAATAGCTTTCAGCATGGCCGTCATATTGGCATCATCCTCGCAAGCGGCGTATGTGCTGATGATAAAATGCGCCCCGGCTTCATGGAAGCTCATTCGGGCTATACGGTAGTATTGGAACGAAATACTCTTGTACCCTGTATCTATCAGCGACACAACCAGGCTTGCAAGGGTTTACCTCTGGGGTCTAAACCGTCAAGCGTACATCTTTTTCGGGTGATTATCTCTCGCTGTTTCCGGAGAACGCCACCGGTGGCAAACAGACCACCTGTTTCATTCGTTGCCGAGATATTCGGCGGTGCTGTAGCTCTGTGGGGTTTGGAGAGTTGGAGAGTAAGCTTCGACGATGATCATATCTCAAAACTCACTTATCCGCCGGCGCCGTCGCATCTTACGAGGGCAAGTTTATGCTAGCTTCTAAGTGAGTTACTCCGACGTTAGCTGTCACTTGCCTCCTCGCCTCTCTGACACTTGGGTGCGTGGAATGTATTGACATGGAACCTTTCGATCGTGCAACTGTGGCAATGGTACCCTTCACTCACTACGGTGTATCCGGAGGGTCTCCCGGATGCCCATGTTGCGGTGCTCGTAAGTAGTCAAGTACGGATAGCCACGCAGTCCATCGTCCATGCTACCAATGACATTGGGAATCAGCTCTCCTCATGGACGGAAGCTCCGCCATTAGTTTGTGGCCCCCAACAGCCTCATCTCCGGGATGTTCTCGGCCTGGGTCCTCATTCCCTGCAGACACCGCGGCTGTAGGATGAGGACACAGAGATACGTAGCCAAGGCAGTGCCTCACGAGGGTGCACAGGCACACGCCAACATGGAAACGGAGTAAGAAATTATGGTATGAATGTCATGCCCAATACTGAACGCAACAGAAGGCGTACAGGGTAGGGCAGGCACGCACGTCATCCAAGAGGCAAAACTACTCTGGGTTGGTATTGTTACTGCCGATCTCGTACACTCTTTGCAAATCTCAAGCTCGAAATGTCCGTCGATTATTCAGTGAGATGTTCAAACGGCGAGAGCCGAGGCCACGGACGGCAACGCCCATTCGCTCATTCGGCGAATAGCCTCGTGTCTTCTGCCTCGCTAATTCGGGCCAGCCCGTGATCTGACAGAGAACGGCGGGCGAGCATCGAAAAAGCGCCGTGGGTGTCAGATTGTCCGGCTTTCGCCTGCGCCGTTAGCGTGATATTCTACCTGTGACGATGAAACGGGAGACGCTCGCCCGTTGCGACGAATCGGCTGCCAGGACTTGGTGGGGAGATGCGAGAAACGACGCATAAAAGCGTCGTGACGGCAGACTGTTGTCTCGCTACCAGGCTTCTGGACGGTGGGTGTCGATCACATCATACATTGATGGGCTTCACAAGTCACCCAGCGCCAAAGGTCTTCGGGGGAACAACCGACCGTATGTTTCAAACTCCGTACTCGTACACGTGCTCGTCTAGGCCTTGGTTGCCTGTTTGGCGTAGATAGCGGAGATCTGGATGCATCGCATGAAGCGTTAATGGCTGCTTGACAGGATTTGCCATCGACCACTTCATTGCCTGAGCTGATGCGTCGTGCGAAGCGAGCTACCCTGCATGTTTGCGCGTCATATTCCGCACGCCCCTCCGAATGAATGCTAACCACTCACCAGAGCCCCTTGATAACAAACACCGCCGACTGTGACCATCCAGGGGTCTCCCTCTTTCGGTTCACAGACAGAGACTATCAATGCTGCAAGGCGGCAAACCAAACACGAGGTTGGGGTGATGGACGATGGATCAGATGAACAGGTGCCTCGTTGAAATTGCTACATGCCTTGTAATGTACAACGCCCCACCCAAATCATGAGACTGCCCGACCACCTTTAGTCCTTCTTCAAGGGCAGGAGGACCTCCTCGATGCCGTTCTTGGTGATGATCATCATCTGCAGATGGTCGCCGACCTCGATGTGTCTCTCGACAGCTCCGTCAAACGCATCCTTGACGAGGATCTCGGCCTCCTTGCGCTCCAAGGGAACGCGGGGGCGCTCCTGCAGCTCGTGTCCAACGCCGCTGCCCGGCACATACTGGTTCTTGAAGTTGACCTGGTTGTCCAGGAACGGCGTAATAAGACTGGCGGCGGCACCGCCGGCTCGGGACTGCTCCCTCTCGTAGCTGCCGACTGGGTCGTAAGAGAACACGGCACCGACGCCCTCCTCGTCGAGGCCGCCAAGAATGGCGTAGACGTAGTAGGGGAAAAAGCGCTTCTGGTAGAGGATAGTGGAGAGGCGCTTCGCGCAGGCGGTGACGCTCATGGGCTTGCCATGGCGGTAGCGGTAGATCTTGCAGATGGTGTCGAGACGGTCCTTGAGGGCCTCGCCGTCGGCGGCGAACCCGACCACGGAGAGCAGGATCGTCGCGTCTTCTTGTGTTGACGTGGTGCCGCCGATCTTGAAGACCTTGGGGGTGTATCTGGAGTTGATGCTGTAGCCCGAGGTGCTACGGGTGTCACCGGCCATGATGGCGAAGTCGGCGCCGGCGATCGCCAAGGTCGAACCGCCATTGTCCGTGTAGCTGTGGCGGAAGACGGGTTAGCTAAGGAACACTTCGGAGGGACTGCCCGAGGGGAGGGGAGCTTCGTACGGGTTGAAGCGGTGCTGTCTGAACTCGCCGTTGGCCTTCTTCGGGGCCTCGGAGAAGGAGTAGTTGGGCCCGTTCATCAGGGGATTTTGGCTGAACATAGCCATAGTTGCGGCTTATTTGAAGAGAGAAAAAGGAGATTATTCGTGACTGGTCGTAAATGGCAATGTCGGTCGTCTATGGGGTTCTCGTGATGCGATGATTTTCGTTTTGTGGTGGGGTTGGGGGACGTCGTTGCTGTGATGGAGATTCGAGGCTGCCGACCGATGAGGTTGAGAGGTCCCGATTGCGTTGGAGCACGCGTCAAGCTGGCAGCCTTGCTGAGCTAGGTGGGATGGGCAGGGGTAGCTCGTTGTATTGATGACTAAGACAGCTGGACGTAGAGGAATGGGAAGGTGCGTGCAGGGATGTTATTGCTTTCAGATGGGAAATTTGGAGGGGGCTAAGAGAAAGTACGGGGTGAGGAAGGGGGACCCGACCCTATCGTCACTGTGCAGCTGCCAGCGAATACAGACACGAAGTCCAATCAAGCTTTCCCAACCCGTGAAATGCTTCAATAAATCGCAAAAGTTTACCAAACACGTCGGATCATCGACTACAAGTCTCTCGTTACCGGGGTCTAGGACCCTTTTTTGAAACTTTCCCACTATGACCCGCGATATTCGGCAGCGGGCGCTGGAGAAGATCGCGTCTCTCTCCGCTGCCAGCCCGCGAACGTCGTTCGATCGCTCCGATCTTGACCGGCTGTGCAAGGCTACCCAGACCGCTGGGAAGGGCGTCAATGGCTACTCGCCCACGCAGCCGTCTTCGTCTCTTGGCAGATGTCCCATGGTAACTGTTCCTCTGTTTCGTTGCACATTATCGGTGTTTCCGTGTGGTCTTGGGCCTTGAGAACCCTGGCTAACGAGCCCCTGAATATCGTAGACAATCCGTGAATTCGAGGTCCTGTTGTCGCTATGCAAAGCCGCGCCCGCCATTCAGACGAGCCAGAGCGCCCAGAAGCTCGCTCACCAGCTGATCCCTTACATTCTCGAGGCGCACATTCAAGTCTTCGTCCCGTCGCCCTTCTTCAGAAAGGTCGAGCCTTCGCCAACTGAGGCATTGGCATTCCACGTTACGGCCGCGCTGCTTTCCCTTGGCTCTCACTACGATGATCTGCATGAGGTCGTTTCGGACAACATCTGGGCCTTCGTCAACGCTTGCAACCACGCGGCGGACCATACGGTCCCTCCCCATGCGGACGACGAGGACCCGAACCTCGAGGACGCCATTAGGACGGCTACGATTGCTGTCTCGCTGCTTGGTTTCCTTGACGCGGCCTCGGCACAGGCAGACTTTTGGAGAGCTGGAGGTCGATTGGCTTTGGTACAACGATTCAGGGATATCCTTTCGGAGTCGTTCTTGATCGCCGTAGAGACGGCCTTTTCTACCATCAGGAACTCGCAGTCTTCGGATCGTCATGCACGAGAATGGAAGAGATATCTGCGCCACTATTCGGCTGCTGGACGACCTCTGGGAGCTATTCTCCTGCAGAGGAGCTACATGTGGCTTCTTGTTGCCGGCACATCGCTGTTGGTGACCGACGCGTCGCTCTTGCGCGGGACTCACATCCTCGACTTACTCATGTCAGGAGATGGCGCTTTTAGGCCGGGTTCCCCACGCAGCCCTGATGCTGATTATCGGTCCCTCGATTTGTACACCACTGTGGCCATCGACCAGATGAACTACCTAGAGGCCGGCGAGGATTACCTCAAACTTGGATCTGCGTGGCAGCAGAAATTGGCCTTTGCCGTCAAGTCGGCAGCTCTCATCAGCTACCTTAACTGTTCGCTCATGAATGAGGAGGTGGCAGACATCGACCTGCTCATTACCTGGTTGGAGGAGACCCTTGCGAACCCTCTTCAGATGGCAGACGAGAACCTGGCCGCAACCGTTCTGAGGTCGATTGCGTTCGTTTGCAAGATCTCTAGAGGATACGCTGCGACCGCAAGCCGCCTTTTGCCTCGTTTCATTGTACAAAGCGCACCAAACGCTCGCACTGTTGCAGTTGCGTCCAAAAGTCTCGCGTATGTGCTGCAGATGCTCTCTCACGATGCCGTAATCACTACTTTGTATACTCTGGGCAACGTCCTCAGCCCAGGTTCTGACAGGTCCATGACGAATGGAACCAACGGCGATCTCGGCGTGGATGGTGCTCACACTCTCTACCCCAACCGCCACTCTACTGGCAGCAGTATCTCCTTGGCGATTACGGGCGAAGAAGAGACGGCCATGGTGTACGGCAATGTCGTCCAAGCTATCTGCGGCATTGCAGCCGCCTGTAACGACGAGAAGATTACTGCCTTGGCGCAGTCCATGTTGCTGCAAAAGATCGACAAAGTCAACAGCAGTGTTGACGCTCAGATCATCAGCGGCGCCGCGGCCCTTGCTTTGAAAGGCGGACAGCTTGAGTTCCGGTCGCTGCTCAAGGTGTTTTCCAGAATCTGCCACCTTGGAGTCGTCAGTCACAAGGACTTCCTTTTGGTAGCTGTAGGTCCCCCTAGCAGCCAAATTCAAAGTAGAAGATGCTAACACTCAGCAGGTAATGAAGGCAAGAACACACATCTCGGCAAACCTTCACCGCGGATCACCCCTTTACGACATCTACTGGGAGCATCTGCTTGAGAGTATCATATCCATGGGTGATGTCCATCAGTCGAACCATACCAAGGAAGCAGACGTCCAGCTGGCCGCGAGAGAGATCGCCGAGTTGCTCCACCCCTTGGCCGTCTTCATGTCTACCAACGACTTGGCGTTCAACTCGGTGACTGACGATGAGTCGCACTCCATGATCAGAGATGCCTGGTTCAACATTGTTGTTCATGGTTTTACCACACAGACTGACATGGGCAAGAGATACCTTGACGAGCTTCGGATCATGGCTGTACACTCTCCTCCTTTGGTCGCAGAACAGCGGGGAGAGCAGATCGAGAGTGACATCGAGCTGAACACTGTTTTGCGTCGAGGCATGACTTCCGACCGAGAGTCGATGCAGAAGAGACATCTAGCCGAATTGATTCCCCACAAAGCCACAGAGATCAAGGGGTTAAGCTACCGCAAGATCATCTTTTTGCACGCCGCCTACCTCGTCGAGAGCTTGCGCGCCGATGCTGGCGATTGCACCAAGGCTCTCTCATACTTTTTAGAGCCCAGCATGCGCAGAGGAGAAGTGAGCAGCACCATGGAGGGTATTGCCGCCGCGGTGGTTGACAAGTATTTGCGCAAAACCTTGGGCGGTACGGACGCTACGTTTTCTGCGCAGTACGCCGCTAGTCAGCTCGTCGCTATCTTCTGCGGCTGCTGTCACCGGATCGAGCGGGTCCAGCAAGCCGCCTTCACCTGTGCCGACCGCATCATCAGCCAGGTGCCTTCTGCTCTATGCCACCGGTCCTCGCTCTTTGCTCTGTTGGAACTTTTGTCTCTGATGTGGTCGAGTTGCCTGGAAGCAGAGACCGATCTCTATGCACCAAGATCGAAATTCACTTCTGAACGTGGAGATGTGTCTGTCGAACTCTCAGATGACTACAACTTCCGCCGTCATACCTTGGAGGTTCTCAACCGTAGGGCTAAGCAATGGGTCTCTAGCGTGATCAGTCTGGCTCCTTTGGACATCAAGGGTCTTCTCCAGACATACTTGTCGGAGTTCGACGACGAAGGAGCATACGGACACATCTCCCTAGGCCGCTCTTTTGCCATTGAGCTTGGCTCTCTCATGCCGTCCACCGACCAGAGATTGCAATCTCTAGACAGAGTTGGAGATTGCAGCATTAACACCGGCTCTGATTTCGTTGCTCAGTACACCACTCGCCAGGAGTACCGGTACGGCGAGACCTTGCCCGAACGTGGTAATGAATTGGTGAACTTCATGCAGTTGAACCGTAGAGCGTCTTTCCTGCAGTCATCAATCTCGACTGCCAGCGACAGTGCCAACGCGGCCACCGCCTTGGCACACGTTGAGGCCCGCATTAAGAGCAGGAAGATGACCGCTCTCGGTGAGGTTCGCGAAATCCTGCGTCGAGCAGCGGCTCTGCTGTGTCGCAGCGACCGTGACGAGTCTGCTGTTGCACACTACCTCGTCAGCATTCCATTTGCCATGTTTACGAAGCAGTCCATCAAGCTAGGTGTCTCCTTGTGGCTGGGTGTGATGAACGAGAACCCCCGTCTTGAGCCAAGGCTTCTCACCGAGATTGCTCAACAGTGGGAGGTGACCATTCATAAGGGCCTGGGGCTGTTCAGTCATGCCATGTCGTGAGTTTTGCTTGAATCTTGACCCGAGCCAGCTAACAAACATGCAGACACCCCGATCCCTTCTTCCTCAAGGAGGAGTTCGCGCCTAGTGACCTAGAAGCTTTGGCCAAGCGTAAGCAACAGGTGCACAACCTACTGTCACCACACATGCGATTGCTGCAGTTCTTTGCAAGTCACTTCAACGCCACTCGTCTGGGCAGTCCGGATGTCCAGCGGATCTTCCTGCGCATGCTCGATGTCACCCTGGATGCTGTGCGATCATCGACGCCACACCCGATGGCACGAGAACTGCGGTTTCAGATTGTGTTGTTCGGGCTGAAGGTGCTGCATGTCTGTACGACCATCGGAGCTATCGCGCAATGGCGGTTCAAGGAAAAGATTCTGTCGGCTGCGCTCAGCTGGTTCCGATTCGCACCGAGATGGTCCTTTGGCAGCAACATCCTACAGCTCAAGACGGAAATCCGTCTGCTGACCGACATCGTGGCGGCTCTGAAGAACGTTGCGTTCATTGGAGCCAACGCTGCGGACACCATCAAGTCTCTGCAGGCCAAGGAGCATCTACTTGTCCTTCTCTTGGAGAGCGAGCAGACACGTCTGTCAGTGTGGGTCCACCCGCTCGGCGAGCCGTCCAAGGCCCATGGACAGTCTAACAAGGGTGCTATCGAGGTGAGCATTTAAACATGCCTTCCAGCTATGTCACTAACGTTCGCAGGCCGCTCTTGCGCCTCTCATTAGGGTTGCCTGGGCCGAAGACCCGTCCATTGCCATTGAGCTCGTCACCCGGTTCCCGTATCCTCGAGTTCAACGCGAGGTGAGATGGCTGTTGATCAACTTCCCGCAAAAGGCCATTTCGGAGCCAGAGGGTCTGCCCATCCTTCTGGGTGGCTCTTTGCCCAACGACGTCGGCTTCCAGCTCAAGGTAAGTTATAATCTGGACTCATCGCCGTCTGATACTGACCGCAGTAGTACTTGTTGTTCTGGTCGCCCGTGAACCCCATTACAGCTGTCACGTACTTCCTGCCCGCCTATCGCAATCACCCATTCTTGATGCAGTATGCCATGAGAGCACTGGAGAGCCACTCCAGTGATGTGACCTTCTTTTACGTGCCGCAAATCGTTCAGACGCTGCGGTACGACGCATTGGGTTACGTGGAGCGGTATATCCTGGAGACGGCTCAGTTCTCGCAGCTGTTTGCCCATCAAATCATTTGGAACATGAAGGCCAATGCCTACAAGGATGATGACGCGACCATCGTAAGCTTGCTAAAGCCCATGTCCAGGTGCAACGCTAATGTGTGATAGCCCGATGCCATCAAACCCACGCTTGACAAGGTTATGGAGAAGATGATTGCAAGTTTCAGTGATGTGGACAGGACCTTCTATGAGCGCGAGTTTGCCTTCTTCGACGAGGTCACGGACATCTCGGGTAAGTTGAAGCCATACGTCGGCCGGTCCAAGCCGGAGAAGGCGCAGAAGATCGAGGAAGAACTCCGCAAGATCAAGGTTGAGATTGGTGTCTACCTGCCAAGTAACCCCGACGGTGTTGTTATCGGTATCGACCGCAAGTCTGGCAAGCCTCTGCAAAGTCACGCCAAGGCACCCTACTTGGCCACGTTCCGCATCAAGAAGAGCAAGGGCAGCCTCGAGGACGTCAATGATATGCTTGAGGATGCACACAAGAAGGACTCGCCGCCCATGCCGGAGAACACCATTGAGGTGTGGCAGTCGGCCATTTTCAAAGTCGGTGATGACTGCAGACAAGACGTGCTTGCTCTGCAGATGATTGCGGCCTTCCGCGGCATCTTCCACGACGTCGGCCTGGACGTCTACGTCAACCCGTATCGCGTCACGGCCACGGCCCCTGGATGCGGAGTCATCGACGTGCTGCCCAACTCGGTCTCTAGAGATATGCTAGGCCGCGAGGCCGTCAATGGCCTCTACGACTATTTTATTTCAAAGTACGGCAACGAGGACTCGCTCCGCTTCCAGCAGGCGCGCAGCAACTTCGTCAAGAGCATGGCGGCCTACTCCATTATCTCTTTCCTGCTGCAATTCAAGGACAGACACAACGGCAACATCATGATCGACGATGCCGGCCACATCCTGCACATCGATTTCGGTTTCTGCTTCGACATCGCCCCCGGCGGCATCAAGTTCGAGCGTGCGCCGTTCAAGTTGACGACGGAGATGCTGGCGGTCATGGGCGGCAACCCGCACCACCAGGCCTTCAAGTGGTTCGAGGAGCTCTGCGTCAAGGCGTTCCTCGCGTCGCGGCAGCACTGCGAGAAGCTCAGCCAGATCGTGCTCCTCATGATGGACTCGGGCCTACCGTGCTTTAAGCCCGAGAGCGTGCAGCACTTCAAGGAGCGCTTCGTGCTGGAGCGCAGCGAGCGCGAGGCTGCAGATTTTGTCAAGGACCTCATCCGCAGGAGCGCCAACAGCTACTCGACGGGCGTGTACGACCAGTTCCAGCTCCTGACCAACGGCATTCCCTACTGATCGGGGTTCCGAGTAATATGAGGGGACGGTGGTCCACTGTCGTTTTGTTCAACTTGCTCTGCATCGGCCCTTGGGCCTTATTCTTGTCCATTACCTCCACTACTGTCGTCCTCGGAAAAGCTTCTTTTTTTTTTTTTGTCTTTCTATGGAGGACCCTTCGCATCCTTTCGGTCCTGTTCGCCACTGTATCGCTACTGTACAACCCGCGCCGCCGTTGCACTAATAAAGACCGTGCAATGCGTAAACCCTCTCAAGAGCACCTTCGCTTTCTCCCTTGATAGAACAGAAATAATATAATATACAATCAATGGGAGATTTCTGATTAGTAGATTTTCTCCCGCCCTTCTCTTTGCTTGCGCCGTCTCCCTTTGCCCCTCCCTTCCTCCTTGCTGGTTCATGTTGAAAGGGAAGGGAATGAGGGGGATTCAGTTCCCATACAAAAACAACAACGAAAAAACGAGACCCTGTCGATCCCCCCTCAGCCCGCGTTTTGACAGGGCCGGCACAGACGAGGCATGCCGCATTTTCTTCAACCCAATCAAGACCCTGAAAACAAATGAATGATTTCAACTCCGCCCGCTGGAGGAATGCAAAACAAAAAAAGAAAAAGAAAATGCAAAGCCAGTATCCACTCCGAAATAATGCTGCTTTTTTTTTTCTTCTTTTTTTTTTCCCCGGTGAACCGCCCACGCCGTTTCCCTCTTTTTATGCTTTATTTTACCCTTTTCTCTCCCGCTTTTCCGTTCCGTTGCGTCCCGTCGGCCGCCCGCTCTTCCCCCGCTTCGATGTGATCTACATACAAATGCTCACGTTATAAAGTTAATGGGCCTGGGATTTATACAAGACTCGCAGTCGAATTCGTCGTGGTTGGAGTGTCCGCGTTGTCCGTGTACGGCCCAGACTACATACTGTATAGATGGTCGGGTTATTGCGCAATGTGCGTGTCGACGTTGTACGTCGCATAGTCGACGTGCACAAAGGCGCGGTCGACGATGGGCACCGACTCGAGGAAGTAGGTCAGGACCTCACTGAGGTCGTGGCTGTCCTTGAGCGGCATGTTGGCGTTGAGGACGATGTCGACCTCGACGAAGAGCTTGTCGCCCGCGTGGTAAGCCCGTAGGTTCTGGATCTGCCTGATGGACGTGGCGAAGCGCATGGTGAGGTAGAGCACTGTTGTAGCAATGGCCTGTCAGTTACAGAGTTCCCCCCTTGCTCGATCTACGAGCATGAATAAATGCACCCGCAAGCCCAGTTGCGGCGGAGATGTTGAACGCACTGGGTGGAGGATCAATTAAGAACAGGGGCATGACATGGGTGTGGTATAGCAGGGTCCAATTATAGAAACTGTGGGGGAGACGAAACGGTAGGGGAAGCAAACAAGAACACGAAGAAAAAGAAAAAAAGAAGAAAGGGTTACACTTACGGAGATTTCTCTCGTCCGAAGTCGCCGAGAACCCCGTCAAGTTTCGAACGTGATGCATCGAGGTCTGGCTCCAATTGACAATGACGACAACCGACAAGAGCAGACCGCCGAGGGCGTCGAGCCACCAGATTCTGGCGAAGTAGCCGACGATGGGGAACAGGATGGAGCCGGTGTTGAAGATGACATCGGTCATGGCGTCGTCGGCCCTGCGAAGAGAATGGTCTGTTAGCCAAGAAAGCGCCCATGTTGTATTATAGTTGTCGATCAGGAGGCGGCAATGTAAACGCTTTGCGACGAAAAAGCGATGAGGTCGCAGCGAAAGAGGAGAAGGGGCAAAACAAACTTACAAGGCTCGAACGCTCGAGTTCTTGATGAGACGGCACCAGAGCCAGCACAAGCCCTTGATCACTACGGTGCCCACCATAATGGCAATGGCAGGAACGCCTCTGTTATTCCCGCGTAGTTAGCATCGGAGTAGCGGGTCGCCAATGGCATCGGTTGCAACATACAGTTGGACGATTTCATGGTCGGGGGACATGAGACGCTGGATGGCTTCCAGCGCGACCTGGCAGAACGACGTGACCATTACGATGGAGAAGACCAGCACGCCAAGAGGCTCGAGACTGTGACGAGTCAGCACGTGGCGCCTCCTCAGAATGCAACGCAGAGTCAATCGATGGAAAGGGGCAATTGGTGCTCACCGTCGTCTACCCACGGGGTAGGAATGCTGGTCATTTTGGCTGGCGGCGATGAGGCGGGTTGTCGTCCACACAATGGCGGTGCTGAGGAAGTCGAGGACGGCATCGACCAAACTGGCGAGCACGGAGACGGAGGGGACGGATATGACGACGAGGATCTTTCCGATGAGCAGGGCGGCGTTGGCGATGAAGTTGACCCAGATGGCGAGGGTGACGATGGGGTCGCTGCTGTCGAGGTCGCCGTCCTCGAGCCAAGGGATCTCGGGTTTGGGCTGGTCGGCTAAACCTTCCTCCTCGTCTGTGCCGTTGAGAAGTGGGGTGGACTCGGTGGATCGGAAAATGTCCTTGGGTTTGCGTTTCGCCTTTTGCTGAATGCTGTTTGCCGAACTGCTCTGCTCCGTGCTGCTGTTTTGGACCGAAGCAGGACCACTCGTACCGTAGGCGAGGCCGCCGCGCGAGGGTGGTGAAGTTGGTGTTGGCGACTCCTCGGTGATGGTCTGGGGCACGTCGACGGGACGGTAGGCCGAGGCATCGAGAGCTTGGTGGTACTCGTTGAGCAGGTCGTGGGGCACGGATGAATCCAAGAGCTGGTCAATGTAGAGATACATGCGAATCAGATCGTTGTTTCTCTCATAGTATTCGCGTCTTGAAAGGATGGGCGAATCCGCGTCAGCACGTCTGGTTCCGTTCACTTGAAGAAATCGGATTGGTCGGCGGGGTGAGTTAGGGGGAGTCGCGTATCTCTCTTCTTGCATCTCACATCGCAGGGCTGGGGAATCCCAATGGCGCAAAACTTACATATGCTTTGGCATGACCTCCAGCTCGGCCTCGGTCTTCCAGTAGCGCTCCCACTGATAGCGCGGGTTGCTGTTTCCGATAAGGCGCATGCTCCTCATCTGAGGGCCGAAGATGAGTTCACTGAGGCGGCGCTCCTCAGCGGCGGATCGGTGGTGGTGGTCATCGTCCGAGTGGTTGTGCAGGAAGCCCAGCAGCGAGGTGTTCTCGTGGTCGTCATCGTCGTGCCCCAGCTGGTGGTAGGCAGGACTCTTGAGAGACTCGCGCAGGGTGGCATTGGAGCGGTTTCTGATGAGCGAGACCAGGGCGCCGTTGCCTCTCGTGGCCAAGGGATAAGGATCGGTGTCGGGACTGAGCACCGAGGGACGCTTGAATGAGCCTACCCGAGGACTGCTCGAACGGTGAGGTTCCTGCGGCGAGCTCATCTTGGGCCCGGAGAAATGAAAGGGATGACGAAGGTCGAATTTGGTTGGGAGGGGAGAGACGTCCGGCCGAGGGAGGAACTGAACGTGTGGATAGAGGAAGAGAAAAGAAAGAGGGAGAGGGAAAAGAGAAATATTAACCGGCACGATGCGAGGGAGAAGCCAAGATAATAGATGAGATTGATATTGTCGTGGTCGGCGCGCGCATATAGCTTAATACAGTGAGTGTGCAGAGCACCCTGGCCTGCTGCTCCTGCGAATACGGGAAAGCAGACTCCAGTGACAACGGACCTAGAGGGTCTGAGGCGACGAGAGCCGGGAGGGTCCCCCCTCGCCTAGAGCTTCCCTAGGTCCAGTAGGGGCTGTGATTCGACGGTTGGGGATACGCTTGGGGGGGGGACGCGGTGGCACGGGCGTTGGCAGACCCGACCAAAGTTGTATCGGAGGAGTGGCTACTCGCGTTTGAAGCTGCCGGGCGCGCCATGGATGCAGCTTTCTCCTGCCCATCCCATCCGTTGCCATTATATACTCAAGAGGGGGCTACCTAGCAACTTTTCCAGTCTCTTGGCCCAGAAAGATGGAAAATAAGGCGGACCACAGGGCAAGGCAGTTTCGACCTTCCTCTCCACACCCCCAAACGAAAAGAAAAAAAAAGAAAGATAAAAAAAAAAAAAGGGTTTGCCTAGTTCCTACAGTCGAACCCCAGCTTCGTCTGGAAACGGGGACGGGAGCCACCTCGCGCCAAGTTGCCTACTGAGCCGGTGTCGGCCCTGCGCAATGTCCACTCGTTGAGCGAATGTGCTCCATCCCGCCGCTCTGAGTGGGCGAGCTGGGCTCAGAGGGACACTGAGCTGAGAGCTTGAGCCCGGAGGGTTTGTTCAATGGGCAACTGCTGAGTCCGTGGGTTTAGGTGCCTAGAAACTAGGTTTGGCCTCTTTGAGGTTGCCGGGTTCATGACTTCATCACATAATCTCGCAAGCCCTTTTATTTTCATCTATGTTTCCCTTTTTTTTTTCCTTTTTTTTTTCCCGCCCACTTGCACGCGCGCGCGCGCGCACACACTGCGCCAATACCTTCTTGGTCCATTTTCAATGTGCCCGGCTACAACTAACCGTGTCTGAAGAAGAAGAGGAAGGGTGAACGGTCCCGGAGTTGGTCATTGCCTCCGACACAGCTTGCCCTGTTTACCGCCAATTCGCACCCCGTCCAATGTCGTGCAGCGCAACTGACTAAGTTGGCTGCAGCGGGTTGCGCAAATAGAGTGCACCAACAACGAAAAGAGGGAAGCTCTACTCGAGCCAAGATTGGATCAAACGGCAACTGTTTGCTTTTTCTTACCTTTTCTTCAGCCTCTTGAGACTCGTCCGAGGCGCAGCGCCTTCGGCTCGGATTTCAAAGAGCGACAATCACGCACTTGCAGAGTCTCAAGTGACAGGAGCCGTCCGTCTCAACTCCCGCATTGAAGGGAATGAGTTGGCATAACACAATGAGGTGATTTGCCTTGTGCCGCTGCGGGCTTGGCGTTTTGCATACCCGAAGCCTGCCCAATTCGGGGCTCGATGGTAACCTGGGAAGCAGCCAGTTCTCGTTGACGAGGACAACACATGAGGTTTGGTTTAGTCTTGTGGTCGTCTAAACGCAAGAGACTCCAAAACCCCTTGTTCAACTCCAAGTGCGCAATTCCTTCTAGTCTGTACCTGCTATTGGCTGATGTTCACCACCTGTCTGGATTCTGGTGTTTTTGCGTGTGGCCCCCTGCCGCGGACCTGCAGAACACACAGAGCCGCGGCTCGATTGCAGCAGGTTTTGGCGATTTGTAGCCACCTTACCCGACCCTGCCCCTACTCAACACGCGTCCGGCTTCCCGATTTCTCCGGTACAATGAGGAGCTTGTCAACTACACGATCACGAGTGGTCGCGATGCCGGCTGCTGCCCGCTCGACGCGAGGCAGAATCTGACAGAATTTGAGCCGATCAAGTCCGAGCACTTCTTCCTATATCAAATGGCAGTAGAACCTCTAGACATTGGTCATACGGAACTCCTCGAGCCGGAGGGCTGCCTTCTAACCCAAGGCAGGTTACCTGAACCCCTTTTCATTCGTCTAGCCTCCGAGTATGAAAGCCGCCGGATCGTCATAGACGACACATCGGAAGTGAGGGAGTTGAGAGCCCTTTTGACTGGCGCACCAGATGCCAATAGTCTCGATTTTCTGGCGGGAGCCCATATCAGGATGTAGCACCTAGAGCCGTTCAGGATGCCATTGGATTATTCCGGGAAAATCATGTCCTTCTCCAATGGAGCGCACATCTCGAAGGAAACCAAGGCTGCGCCGAGGAGGCGAAGGCTGACACTGCCTCCGGAGCAACTCAATCATATCAAGAGGAGCATCAGCAGCCTGAGCCAGGCGTTGGCTGCGCCATGTTTTTGCAAAGCCAGTGACAGGCGAGTCTCTAGCTCGTAGGCTCTCCGACTCGGCCCCTTTACTGTCATCAATGCTGCTTCTTCTTGGCTAGGATCTCCTGCACAACCTTGGCCGTGGCTTTCACAATGATCTGGTGCTCGACACTGTGCATGCGCTCTTCCAGGTCTGCCAGGCTGTCACTTTCGCGGACCTCGACTTCCTCAACCAGAATCTGGTAAAAGCGTCAGCCAGTACACAAGGGTAAAACATCTCGGACAAACGAACAGGCTCTCCTCTGTCTACGGCCTCGATGACGTAGTGAATCATAGCACCGGTTCGGTTGTTTTTCAAATTGCCGGCCTTGAAGTCATCGTACGCCCTGCCGATGGCGTTGGCACCGTCATAAGCACCTGATGGCAGTCATTAGCAAACGGTACTGGGTTACTACCAACGCCCCGTCATGCACCAGGGCGGACGTAGAGCAACATACCGGGCAGTGCGGGATGCAGGTTGATGACGGGAACACCAGCAGCATCGAGAGGCCGCAGGAAGCTCGAGGTGAAGATCGCCATCCATCCTGCCAGGACGATGAGATCCGGCTTGTCCTGGAGAACGATCTCGGCCAACGCCGCGTCATAGCGGGCGCGGCCCTCCTTCAGTTTGGCCTCATCCTTCTCTCCCTTTTGCGTGAAGCCCCCCGAGACTTGGTTGAAGTATTTGGTGGGAATGCCGGCCTTCTCAGCCCTCTGGACCGCGAAGGCGTTCTTCCTGTTGACGATGACCCTCTCGATCTTGCTGTTAGGGATCGTGCCGGCTGCGATGGCGTCAATGATGGCCTGCAGGTTGGTACCCGAACCGGAGCAGAGAACCACGAGGCGACAGTGCTCGCTGGCGTCTGTGGATGCCATGGTTGCGAGGTGCGGATGTGAGAGACTTGGGGTGGAGGGGTAGTTCGGGAGCGGCGATACCAAGCCTGGGTGAGCTGTATCTGGTGACCTTGGGTCAGGTGAAACAGAGGGCAGCTTTCCGAGGACGTTTCACAGAGCCTCGCGTTTTCCAGCCTCTTGGATCTAGGGATCTCTCGGGACAACAGGGTTTGTCTTATGCCTGTTCGTGCGCCGTCGTAACACAAAAATATTTCACTTGAAGTTGTACTTCACTGGGGGAGGGAAGAAAAAATTCAAAATTGCAACCACCGATCCGGAGGGGTTGTGAAAGGTTGCAGGGGGAAAGCGGGGTGGGAGGTTCTGCAATTGGCCGGTTCGTTGGTGTGGGCAGCCCAATCAGGCGGGGGAGCCAACCAACGGCAACTGCTCTGTACGCATGGAAGCCTTTGGTGCTCGTGGTGTCGAGCACAGCAGCACCACACGTTCAATAGCAAGGCGACAACGAGCCTGGGCGAGAAAGCAGCGTCGTCGACCCCGACGATTTTGGAAACCCGACAGAGTTCTGAGAGGTGACAAATCGAAAAGACGTGGTCTCGCTGACTGGATGTTTTACGTTGGTGCGTGACGGTGTTAACTGCAGCTCGGGTTACAGGCAATGCCGGAACATGCCTTGTGGACGGAGAGAGGTTGGGGAGCAAAGCAAAGCTGGGTTAGGTGAGCTTTTCGAAGAAACAAATAGATTATACTTATGGTAGGCAAAGAGCTTATGCTCCGGGGAGGCAAGTATCAGTCAGAGATATCGGGATGTCACTGGCAGTCAATCCAAGAAGCTCCGACTTCCCGGCCACATGGTAGGGCCTGTCCATGACAGAATCATGATAGGAACCACCAGGTCGTTGAAAAGGAAGAAGGAAGAAAACAAGACAGCAACCATCCAAGGCCGTACCAGGCCAACAACACTAACGACGGATGGGGCCGAACATGCCCAGCCTAAACCACCGAGAGCGACCCCCTAAAGCCAGAGTCCAGCCCGGTATACCAGAAGCTCCAGATTGCTCCGGAAGGAATCAATGTTCCCACTTGTCTGATACTCGGGGCAACCGGGCAATGTGATTACACGAGACTCAAGAGCTCGTATGGGTTCTTGGAAAAACTCGACGATGACGATAGCTCCGAAAAGCTTCCCCCCGCCTTCCCCCCTTTTTCGTAAAACTCACCGCTCCAGGCGACCAGAATCATGAAGAGTAGGCTACGAAAAAATGCTCCAGACATGTATCCGTGTCAGCACTTACTTCAACAGGTCGCTGTAGTCGGGATAGTGTATGGGCTGGGCCCTCTGTTCACAAGGCTTTGCTCGACCTGGTTGCATTGTGAGCTTGCTTGTCGCGCTTGTATCCGGCCCCCGGCCCCTGGTTTCCTTTTTTCTTCTCGTGAGGGGGCCAGTACCGAACAGGCAATGGTTCAGGTACTGGCTCAGGCACAGCATGCATTGCCCATCGCATCGCCAGGGGCAGGCTTTCCACCCATCCACGGCCACGAGACCGACGTCGACCAATTATCCGCGCACCAGTAGCCATTGTCGTATCTCTGATCTCCGACGTCTGCCACCTCAAGCGCCCAAATTCTGTCCCACGCGGAGACAGCGGTACACTAGAGGGCCAGAGGTCGAACTCCTTGCCCCCCTCCCAAAGCGGAGAGCTGCAAGACGCCGATTGACCGTCCATTTATGATCTCGCAAAGGGAGCGAAGAGCCCTGAACAGTCAACTGGGATGTGGACACTAACACCGCGGCGGCAAGCCAACCGATGCGAACCAAGCCGGACCAACCCAACAACGGGTGTCCAAGGCGATATGAGTCTTCCCTTTTGGGTTCTAAGCGGACAGCGAAACCCCCTACCCCGAGGGGGAAAGAAAAGAAAAAGAGGTATGGAGCTTTATGTCCGTCAGCTATCAACGAGGGTTAGGTACCACAGTGTCACTGTCACCCATTCTCCCCACTCCTCTTTGGATTTCCTTGATCGTGGTACCGCAGCAATGACAAAGTTGGGTCGGGTCTTTGATGGATTCGGTTTGCGTCGTAGGCTAGCATTGGATGGCCTTGTCTCAAATCGAATTTCGGCCGTGCCCAAATCCAAATTGTTCCATTGATCTTTAGAATTAGGCCAAGTCTCTTGGTTTTGGTCAGTTTTTCCCCATGTCCAGTCTGTTGCCTGCGTCTGCAGAAAACCCCAGTGCCTGTAGGGTGGTTGCAGCGTGTGAACGGACGCAATGTCGTCTTTTGCCCTTGGGGCGTGCAGATATGGATGGATGGATACCTCACGCCGTGGTAGAACCCGGCGTGTTATATCCATGAAGCGCGTATCCATTTTGCTGCAAAGTAGTAGCAAATGGCAAGTGGTAAAGTGCCTGTAGTAAGTCACGTCAGTAATAGCAAGTCAGATCATGTCGCGTCTTCTTCTTCTTTTTTATTGACCTTGATAGCAGCCCGCCTTTCTGGTTGGAAGACACACATTATTTACTTCCATCATTTGTGGACAGTCCCTGATGCACCGAGACAGCCGACAGGCAGAGACAGGATTCGGTCCGGCAGTGTTGTGGTCGCAGTCCGGGCTTGGCTTCCTGCCAGATCGCAAGACGGCGCGAATCTCTTTGTCTTGCAGGTTTTTCTCATGCGTGGCCGAAGATCAGATCGGGGCGGGCTTGGGCGATACGAGGCATGTATTGCGGAAAATAGAAAGGGGAGGAAAGTGATTGACAGTGTTTTCCCTGGAATCAAGTGGAGAGGCGTGAGTTGGTCCGTTCCAGGTTGAAGGACCCCCCCCAAATCAGCAGCCACTTCCAGGTTTGCTGAACTTGATTACCGCGTCAGACCTTGCGGCGGGAGACTGCCCGCCGGGACGTCCCTTTTTCCTCGCCTTGAAACGTTCGTTGTCTGTCCGCATGTGCTGTCCTGCTTTTGATGGGTTGCAGCAAGGACGTTGTGTCCCTCACTCGCTGAGCTGTCCAGGTCAAGCATGTGTAAATGACGATAATAAACCGAGTACGTGCTTGAACTTGAGGCCTGAGGTTGTCCCAATAACACAGCCGGTTGAGGTTCACCACTTGTGGACATGTGAAGCTGCACCTCGACCCAACGGCATGCATGTCCACACATATCGCCTGTCAGCCAGTCCAGCTCACGCGCAGAGTCAGCGCATGGGTGGATGGATGGAGGGAGGGAGGGAGGGAGCCACTAATCAAGCTTCCAGTATTGTCTTCAATATTCGGGGAGGCCTTCTGGGGCTACGAGGAGAGTAGTGTCGCGCTAGAGGCAAGAGGCCCCAGGGGATTCTTTCGCGTTGTCTGCTCATTCGCTGTTTAATTACTCAAGCAGCTCGCGAAGGCCAGAGCACACAAGCCCCATCCCTTTGGACAGAGTGGTTTGGGGGTCGTCGACTGTACTATGTAAAATCCGATTCGAGACGAGTGGAATATGCGCGATAATTGTGAGAAAAAGAAGACGATAGAAAATGACAGAGGTGGAAGGCAGCTACCGGGAAACTACCCCAAGGCGCCCCTTCCCGTCTTTTTGCGTGATTGCGGGAAAACACCAGGCATGTGGAATTCCAGGTATGGACACTCTGCAAAGCAATTGTCCTATGAGCGGCGTGGATCAGGACGGAAGGTGCCTTGCAGTATCCATCCCTCTCTATCCATCCATCCATCCATCCATCCATCCATCCACCCACCCGCCGTCCCGACTCCCAACCTCCACTCTGAGCCTCCAGCCTTTCTTTTCCCTCTGCGGATACACTGACTGGGCTCCTTTTGTTTTCTTCATCCACGCCCCCCTCCAACTTCCGAATCGCAGGCCTCGATCTCGCCTTTTCTGCAACACAGCGAATCGGCATTCGACTCGTCGCCCACACGGTCTTGGAGCGTCTTCTCAATCGTCTGTGGAAGATGCGAGCCTGTGGCTGCCGATGGAACGGCGTCCCACCTCCACTCCTGCGTCAACGGCCATCCGCGAACCGCCCTTGTTCCTCGTGGCCACCTCCCCCGTTCTTGCGCAATGCCGCCCGTCTGCCATGCGACGCGCTACCATCGAAACACCATAGCTGCGGTCAAGGACACCGAACAAACAATCACGCCTGTAGCTTTCGGTGCTCCTGATTTCCTCCCAGCGCCCGCGTTCGGCTTACGTACTTTTCGGTCTGGGCATCTTGACCTGAAGTTCACGCCATACATTACCAGGAAAGGGGACAGGCATGTCTCTCGGCCGTGTTAGACCGCCCGCCATTTGATCAACACATTGTCCTGGCGACAGGGAGACATCTGTCCCATGTGTCCGCTTCCAGTCGGATTATTTGGGCTTGCTATCGAACCAGCGCCCCAGACTTCAAGCCTATGTGGGAACGACCGAGCTCAAGTCTAATCACGTCTAACCATCTCACCATGCCGTCATGACCAGAGAGGCGAGGGCCCTCTACATCATGCTTCTCTTCCATGCAATCCCTCCTTCATTCCTCGGCCCCGGACGATATCACGGCGTAAATGGATACAGAAACGTCGCCGGCACAGATGTATCTTTGCGCTCTTGGCGGGCTGACGTCGTGATGGGTCTGACAGACTGAGCAGAACCAAGCCTCGGGTGCCATGGCGAGCACAGCAAAGCTGGGGCATTCGTTTGGCCATCCTACGCGAATTGTCCTTTTACGGCAGGAACATCAGCATCTATCCCCGGGATTGGTGGCTATCCTTCAAGGTCACCGAAGGCCACCACTTGTCACGACTACGACACGCAACCAGCCATCCATTTACACGACTCTACAGCCACTTTTCCAAGTCCCATCTCGCCATTGCAAAAGAAAGCATGAGACACGGATGAGCCCAACGGACGTTGTCGTCGCTGGAAACCGTTATCCTTACCGGCTTGGGCAGGACGTTCTGTCCTGCACTCATCTCCAAATTCGATGGCGGCGGCTCCGAGGTTAATTTAAAAATTCATGGCTGCACGTCCTTGCTACCGATGCTGCCGGCGGATGAAAGTTAGGCTTCGCAAAGGATCAACCAGCATCCTCGCCCTACGCAGCACTCAGTATACAAAGTCTCTTGCATATACACATACACTCGTCCGTTCGTTGAAGCTGTTTCCCCTTCAGAAGTCTAATCCGCCTGATCGTCTGGGGAAGCACGTTCGGTCCGCGTTCTTCGGTACCACTCGCATGACATGCCAAAGCTTGCTGGTATTTTCTCTGAAAGCTTCATGCGGCGCTTTCCAGCCGATGTCGAGGCGTCGCGTCCCCGGGTAACGAACGACCTGCAGCCTGCAGGACGAGAGGTTGGGCTGGAAGCCCTTGTGCTGCAACTAGATGGCCGGTGCAGCGGAGGAGGGGTATTGCATCGGTAACGGGAACCTTGACGGCGGACGACGCAGTGCAACGTGCAAGTAGTCCATACCACGACGCTACTCTGCATGAAGAAAGAAACAAGCCGCTACGAGGACTGTTGCTGCTGAAGGGAGTGTTAGGGTAAGGGGCAATGGACGACACTGTCGGCGCCACCCAACGATGCTAGACCCGATGGGGGTGTCCTTCAGAGGAGTGGATCACCCAAAATGTCACCCAACACACTAGATTTCCAAGCCCGTGAGAGACAATGGCGAAATTCCCCGGGACTGTGGACCAAGAGGCGCCGCTGGAAGAGGGAAGACGGTACGCAGCGCAACCGCAAAACACTGCTCGAACTGGAAGACCTGCGAAAATCCCATCATCACCATTGTCGGCGGCGGCGAGGCGAGGTGTTGAACCTCATTTCCCATTTTCGTGCGCGTCCGGTCTTTTGGGCTTACACGGCACGCGCCTGAGCCAGAGTTCAGCAGAACGGCGCGCCGACGAACCGTTGCTGTATCCAGTACGGACGGCTGTGCAGGCGGTCTCCGGGCCATCCCATCTCAAAGCTGCCCATCCAAATTCAATGCCACGCCGTCAAGCAAGTATCCTTCCCTCGTCCCTTCTCTGCACACACCCCCTTCCCCTGGATCCCTGACCCTGACCCTGAGGCCCCTGGGCCCAGATAATTCTGAATTCTAGCAAGGCGCAAGAAATGCACGGAGCGAATAGGCACAGAAAGCCAGAAAGCATAGAAGAGAAGGTAGGACAAGCATGTTGTCAGCGGACCAGTTGGGCCAGGCTATGTGGACTGGTGGACTGGCTCGACTTTCGCGTGAAGCTCTGCATCAAGCCCACCTTTCCCAGCAACTATTGCTTGGTCTCCCCACTCTCCTAATAAAAATAGGCCCTGCGACTGGGTGTGTTGGGGCCAGGGAAGTGCGTAGAGCAAAAGAGACAGACCATCAAGAGGAGAGACTGGACCGAGGAAAGACGCAGTGGAGGAGCCGGAGGAGCAGCAACAACAGCCTTTGAGATTTTCTCTCTCTCCCGTTCACGTTCTTTTTGACTGACATACCCCCCCCCCCCCCCC